>VDFB02359592.1:0-181413 GCA_007258455.2 Sequoia sempervirens
CTTAATACATTATTGGAAGAACAACAAATTAACATGTATGGCTCAGTTGATGGATTTAATGGCACAAACCTTGCTCAATAATAACAATAACAATAACAATAATGGTAATAATCAAAATGGCAATAGAAGAGACAATAATGGCCAAGGGGATAATTTGGTTAATAACAAGATGCCAAATTGGTGTAGTGCACCTTCTAATTCAAGGCCTTTAATGCCTGCATTTCCACCCAGAGTAGAGCCTCAAGAAGGTAATGAGCCCACATTGATAAAGAGCAAGAAAAACTCTTGAACAAGATTGGTTTTTTGCAAGTCTAGATTTCCATCATGATATCTCCCTCTGTGATTATATGGACCTTAGGATGAGACATATGCCCAACAGGGGAAAAATAGAGAACCATAATGATCTTAGGGGGAAGGTTGGTAAATTGATCTTTCCCTTCTTTGATGGTTCAGGGAATACTTCAGCACATGCTTGGGTTCAAAAGGTCGATACATACTTCTAGATGAATATGATGCTAGAAGAGGAAGCAATCAAATATGTTTCTAGACATCTAGATGGAATTTCCCATGATTGGTGGCATCATGGTATCGTCGTCATGGGCCATGATCAAATCACATCTTATGTTGAGTTTACAAAAATGTTTATCAAGAGGTTTGATAGCAAGTACCCGAGCTCCATTTCAAGAAGTTGGCTCAATTGAAATAGTGAGGATTGATTGATAGTTATACTACTGACTTCCAAAGAATCTCTATGTTGGTTACTAATATATCATAGAGAAGACTGTTGGTCATGTTTATGGATGGCTTGATGGACCCTCTAAGGGGTTGGATCAAAACATTCAATCCTAGCTCACTATAGGAGGCAATCAAGAAATCTAGGGACATGGACTCCACTAATTTGAAGAATAAATTTCATTCCAAGGGCTCTACCTCTTAGAAGGACAAAGGAAAGAAACCATTTTAGAAAGAGTGACCCAAGAAAAATAGAATGGATAATGAGACTCAACAGGATTTGTAGAGAAATAAATTGTGTTTCAACTATAGGGAGCCTCAAGAATGAGGACACAAGTATCTTGGTAAGGGAAAGGTTCATTATAGAGAGATAGTTTCTGATAGCGAGCAAGAGGATAAATATGATCATAACTAGTGCAACAAACATAGTGATTTAGATGATGCGAATTTGTGATCCAATGGGATGCCACTTAAGGGAGTGAAGGGTGGTACTCTTCTGACTATGTCTGGTACACCAAAATTCAACTCTTTTAGAGTTTGTGAAGTATTTAGGAACAGAGGGTCAATGTACTAATAGATAGTGAGGATACCCACAACTTTATAGATTTTACAATGATTACTAGGAAGGGTTTATAGATGATGGAGCACGAGGGGCTTAATGTCATGGTTGAAAATGGATATCTGATCTCTTGTATGAAAAATTCTCTTAGATGAGCATCATGATAAGTAACTATACATTTACTGATGATTTCTATGTGGTGGACTTAGGTGACACCAATTCTATTTTGGGAATCCAGTGGATGCACTCACATGGAAAGTATTCACAAAACTTCTAGACCATGGAATTCAAAATTAAGGTAGATGGTAGGAAATTTATCTTCAAGGGAATTTCTAATAGTGCTCCTAGAGGTGTCTCAACAAAAGGAATGGAGAGAATTTTTAGACATGGTGATGTTGCTTGGGCAGCACAATGTCTAATTTCCTCTATGTCCATACATAGCGGGCCTAAGCACTACTAGGATATTTTGCAAGAGGTATTGCACATTCGCAGTGTATTTTTCAGTGATATTTCTTCATGATATTTCTCCAGGAAGGCCACCTAATAGAGAATTTGAGCATACCATTGAGTTAGAGGAGGGGCCAAGCTAGTCATCACCACTCCCTACTAGCATCCCAATAATATTAAGGATGAGATCAAGAAAGCCATCAAGGAGTTGTTGGATATGAGACATATCGGGCCAAGTTCAAGTCCTTTTGCCTCCTCTATGGTGTTGGTAAAGAAGAAGGACAAAACTCTCATGATGTGTATTGATTATCGTTCTTTAAACAAGAAGATGATCAAAAATAGGTATCTCATGATTACCAAGATCGACAAGTTGTTATATGAGAACTTGCGTGGGGGTTGCCTTCTTCTCGAAGATTGATCTCAAATTAGGATACCATTAGATTAGGGTGTAGGATTAGCACATCCATAAAATGGCTTGCAGGTGCCATTGTGGGCATTACGAGTTCTTGGCCATGTCATTTGGCTTGACCAATTCCTTGACAATATTCTAGTCCTGCATGAATCACATTTTCAATAAGCAATTGTGAAAGTGACTTCTTATATTCTTTGATGATATATTGATATACAACAAAACATGGGAGGAACACCTAAAACATCTTGATAAGGTGTTGGGTATTATGGAGGCACGGTCATTGTATGTTAAGGCCTCCAAATATGAGTTTGATATGACATAGATACTCTACTTGGGTCACATCATAAGTACACAAGGATTTTAGGTGCATCAGGAAAAGATCCAAGCAATTTTAGATTAGCCACCACCGAGGACACTCATGGAGATGCATGGGTTCTTTCGCCTATGTAGTTATTACAAGAGGTTTATTAAGGGATTTTCACCGCTTGGGGTGCCTCTCACAGATCTCACCAGGAAGGTTTCTTTTATATGGACTAGTGAGGCTCAACAAGCATTTGAAAAAATTAAGGAGGCCATGAGTACCTGTCTAGTTTGTGTATTGTCAAATTTCTCCTAGCCCTTTATGCAAGAATGTGATGCCTCGAGAAAGGGGATCAGAGCAGTGTTGATGCAAAATAGGCATCCCATTGCCTATGAGAGCAAGAAGCTCTAAGATGTTGAGAGATTATATTCTATCTACGACAAGGAAATTATCGCCATCATGCATGTGTTGGTGAAGTTCAAGCAGTATTCCAAGGTTGGTGGGAGACTTGTAGTTAGGATTGATTATAATAGTTTGAAGTATTTCTTGGAGCAAAAGGACTTAAATGAATGCCAACAAAAATGGGTCAGTAAGATTCAAGTGCATGACTTCAATATAGAGTATGTGAAGGGGGAGAAGAACATAGTTGTCAATGCTCTATCTAGGAAACCCACCATATGTTCTTTCTCCAAGATTTCAACAATTTGGAAAGTTTATCTCTTGGTTGAGTAATCCAAGAATAAATTTTCTTGTGAGTTGATGGACAATAAAATTCAAGATGATAGGTACAAGGTAGTGGATAATATATCATCTACTACAAAGACAAGATATATTTGGTTCCCGAATCTAAGTTGAAGGAGCAAATTTTCAGAGTTGTTCATGACACTCCTTTGGCTAGGACATCTAGGTTTCTTCAAAACCTACAGGAATATTAGAGAGAGGTTCTCTTGGAAAGTCCTAAAAGATGATGTTCCATGCCATGTTAGAGAGTGTGCCACTTGTCAGTAGAACAAGTCAAAGAACACTTTCTTTGCTAGCCTATTGCAGCCCTTGCCCATTCTAGAGAAGAAATGCGATAACATCAATGGATTTTATCACTGGTCTTCCAAAGGTGCAAGGTAGAGACTGTATCATTGTAGTGGTTGATTGGTCACTAAATTTGCACACTTCATGACTATTTCATCATAATACAAGGCACCCAGGTGGCAGACTTATTCTTCAAAGAGATATTTAGGTTACATGGATTATTGAACAATATTGTTAGTGATAAGGACAACCACTTCCTCAGTGCTTTCTACCAGGATTTATTCAGGTTGTTGAACACTCAACACAGAGTTGATTTTGAGCACTAGCTACCACCCTCAGATAGATGGGCAGACATATACGTAGTGATAAAGTGGATTGGGGGTTATTTGTGCAACTATACATGTTGTAGGGAAACATAGGGCCTGGGTTAGATGGCTATATTTTTGTCAGTATTGCTATAATACCACCTATCACATGTCCATCGGGATGTCACCCTTCAGAGCCTTGTATGGATATGCCACCTATTCATTTATGGATATGGCATTTGGGACAATAGGGCACCCAAGGCCAAAGACTAGATTTGAGAGAATCAGGATATCCTTAAGTCACTTAAGGATAATCTATAGCATGCTCAGAACCAATAGAAGATTTATGTTGATAAACATAGGATAGAGCGTACCCTTGAGGTTGGGGACTTGTTCTACCTTTGCTTACAACTATACAGGAAATCATCCTTGAAGAAGAGTGGTACCAAGAAGTTGAGACTACAGTTCTATGGCCCTTATAAGATAATTAGGAGAGTGGGCAAGGTGTCTTATTAGCTAGAGCCACCAGAGAATAGTAGGATTTGTAACATGTTTCACATAGTATGCCTCAAAAAGGTACTTGGATAATAGGTTACAATTTCAGTGGAGCTTCCACCCCTTGATGAAGAGAGCAAGTTGATGTTGATTTCATATGAAATTTTTGATATTTGTGAGAGGAAGTTGAGAAGCAGAACAATCGAGGAGTATCTTGTTAAATGGAAGGATCTACCAAGGGAAGATGCCACGTGGGAGAGTGAGTAGATCCTTTAGCATCCTAATCTAAAATTGCTTGTGGGAAAGCAATTTTGGGAAGGGAGGACTATTTAATGTCCCCTCCAATTGATAGTCCAAGTGATTTAATGGTTTATTCAATTCCCATAAGCCATTAAATAAAAATAAGGGAGTTAATTATTGATTATTTAATATTATTTTTCTCAAGTAAATAATACACATAATATTAATTAATTAATATTGTTTTAAGTGACTTAAGTGGATCTAATATTTATAAAGTCACTTTATTTTATTTCTCTCCTAAAGTCAAAAGTTCAAATATTTAAATTTGAATATTTGAAAAGGAAAAGGTAATTTGGAGGGACATTCACAGGAAAATACAAAAATATATTTTGGAGGCTTATTTGGATTATCGAAACTTATTACTTTTCCTTTCATTGTTGGTTGTGAATCTTAGGGAGCTTGGGTTATAGGGTTTGGTGGTGAAATTAACCACCCTAGTGATTTATATAGTTCATTTCAAAATACAAATCCTTCCTCATTTAAGTTGGTCAATTATAGTAGATTTAATATTGAGAGTCACTCAAGTTGGTCAATGATAGTAGATTTACTATTGTGAGAGCGATCGATTCCATATACAGAGGAAGCCATGTTATTGCATGGAGATATTAAATTTTAATATATTAATGGTCTAAATTCCTGTTCAATTTGAAGGATTATTTTATCTTTTCAAATTCTTACACTATAGTGCAGCTATTTGGGTTGATATCAAGCCATTTTTTAGGAGCCATATATTGTCACCTCCTTTCTTTATACCAACCGCTACTTTAAGGCTACTGCCACCTTCATTGGGAAAGTGGTCACATATTTTATCGGCTTACTGGGAGCTTCTGTGGAGGTCAATAAAGTCAAAGAACAATCAAACCAGACTACATCATATCCCTTTACTTTTGCAAAGGTTTTCATACATATTAAGCGCAAGTGATGGCTTGAAGGAGGAGTCGAGACCAACAATTGAAGTGTTGAAGGCAATATATTAATGGGTAAGGTAAGGTCAAAGTACAATCTAAAATAAATAAATTAAGACATGTAATGAATCATGATATGGTTATGTTGCATTTGTAGAAGAATAAATAACATTCTCTAAATGGGATATTGTATATTTTATATGATTTTCAAAGTGCGTGCAATAATGAAAATATTGTAAAAAATCATGTTTTGCAATGGACTTCTTTCATTTCATTTGAATACTGGAAATTAAGCACATGCATAATAAAATGATATTGGTTGACAACATGCTTGTATTGTCAAGCCAATGAAAATAAATTGCAAAAACCTCCTATCAAGGGTAAGGGTCTTTACAACAAACACATTATCATCTTCATCTTTACACTCTTCATCAAAAACAACTTCATCTATATCACACAAACCAATGAATTGATCAAAGGAGCAACACATTTTTTTTACCACATGAAACATCATATATCAATGACTTTAACCTTAAAAATTCATTACATGTTATTAATAAATCATTCTCTTCTTTCAATTTTGATATTTCTTTCTTTTTAAAAACTAATTTTCTCTTTAACACTTATAGTTTTTCTTTCACCTCATTAAATAATTTTAATCTTTCTTCTAATTCTTATTTTTTTGTTTTAACATTATCCTTTTTTTTTCAAAATTATCATTTTTACACAAATATTCATATCTAATCTTTGTTAACTACTTAAAATCGGCTATCAATTTTAAATTAAATTTCTTAGTTCTTCTTCCAAAACATATTTTTCCTTCTTTACTCTTTTACCAACTTTTCCCATTCACTTAGATGATTTAAACTCACCTTGTTTATTCTCTTGATTCTACTCAGTGATTTACCTTCCTTCAACAACTTTGTGTGCCTTCACTCTTCTACAATTTCTTTTGTTACAATTTCTTTTGTTTCCAGTGGCCTATATTCTGCAACCTATATTTCTACGACTTCCTCAAACATTGGTGACTCCAAAATCTCCAATCAATAGCCTAACCTGCACTTCTAGCAACATCTCTCTTACCTCTCAAATCTACCATTTACTTCTTCAAACCTTGTGATCTCCATTTTCTTGTCTTTGCTTCAAAACAACCATCTTAACTTTTCTTTGGCGACTTTTGATAGATCCGGAACAAATCTGCATGCCTTTCTTTTGCAATCCCTCGATCTCCTTTGTTTGGCGACTAATCTAATCTCAGAGACTCTACCTTTATTTGTGGTGAACCCTACATTCTATTCACTGTTGCCTCCCTTCAATCTCTTTTCTATTTGATAGAAAATCCTATGATCTGTCAACTTGTCACATCCCCATGTCACCCACTTCTACGGTGGATGACTATGGGAGGAAAAACAACAGATAAATGCTATTTAACTCAGTCAAAGGGGACACAGAGGGAATTAAATACAAGCATGGGTGTGAACTGTAGGAATCAAATGAAAAGCATGGGCACCTAAAGGAAAGGAACCGTAGGAGACAACCCAAATTAAGAGAGCATGGCATGGATGAAATGAAACAGTTGTTCATGCCATTAATAAGCATGGCATCCTTGTCCATGGAAAATAAAATTTCATAGGAAAAAGTGGATCCTAGAAGTCTTAAAACCCCTGCAAGCCCTTCATTTGGACATGCATTTTTTTGTACAGGAAACTTCCCTCTTTGAAAAAGAGAGAGAAAAAGGGTAGTGAAAGTGCGTGGGAGAGGAGAACATGAGAAGGTAATAAAATCATACTAGATATAAGAGAGAAGGAATGAATGGAGGTTTAATTGAGCTATAGATGAGTTTCCAGAGTTCACGAAGGGGATGCAAAGGTGGGACAAAACCTAGCAAAGGAAATGTATCCTCAAAGAATACCATGAGCGTAGGATATACTTGAATTAGGAAAAACCATGTATGGAGAAAAGACAGAGGGAAGAGTTGCCCTTGGAGGAACAGGATATTGAATGCAGAGGAAGGGTGTGTGGCATCAAGAAGAAAAAGGAGGTCAACGTGACTACCCTGGTTGACCATGTATGAAAAAATGCAACCTCAAGGAAAAATTAGGAAAATTGAGCAGGAGGAGATGTGGACAAGTAGTTGAAGTGAAAAAGTGCAAAAAATATAGCGTGGGAAAGGGAAGGAATGAAGGGAGAACAATGTGAGAGGGAAATTGAATGGTCGAGCAGAGAAAAAATGCAGAGGAGAGGAAAATAGTGGCATGAGGAAGAGAGAAGGGAAGGGAAAAACATGGTCTTACAAAAGGTACATATTGTAGGATATGAACGAAATGAATTTGTTGAAAATGTTTCGAAAAAACCTTTGAAGCAAACATAATTGGCAGGTGTACAGTCACATTCCACAGTTGATTCCCAAATCCTCCACAGCTTGCACTATACTAATCCTCCACCACTTGCACTATACTGAAAAACAAAAATAGTGAGGAAAAGGAGTATAGATAAAGGAATTGGTGCTTTATAATCTTGACTATGGGGGTTTTGAACATTTGATAAGTCAGTTGGTTCGCCTAAACACACCCCACCTGCGAAGGAGACATTTGATCCAAAACCAGATAAGTTGTGTACATTTATAATATCTACGATATTAATCTTGTGACAGTTTACTATGATCTTAGCTTATATTTAAATGGGTAATGGATAATAAATATTTATGAATGGTTGACTTGCTTGTTTGAGTCTTCAACACCTAAATTTTTATTGAATAATGCTCCTAAATATACTTTACTCCAAGTGTTAAACATACATCTATTTTCTCATAGCTCAGCTCAATAAATCATGCTCAAAGGGCTTCTTTTTGGGAAGATGGGTGAATAAAATTTGTATAACAATGGATAAAGAAATGAGTTTAAATACTTCAATCAACCAAATGGAGGTTGAACATTTGGATAAGATTGCATCCTCCATTGCAATAAATCCTATCCCTCATTCTTTTACCAATGTCGATATAAGGTTTAGGACAATGATATGCAATATGAAGTCACTTAATACTAACCATTGATGTCATAATTGATGTGAATAACAAGTACAATCATCACCTTCACCACAAATTAGATTAGTGTAAAAATATGTTGTTACACATAGGATAAATGAAATTCAAAGGTTGAGAATATTGATATTTTTAAATGTATGGAGTATACATTTTCATATGGTGACCTAATGAATATAGTGTTTCACCTATCTTGAGTATGACTTGGTTATTAATTATACTTAAAGAAAATTTATAATTATTGATGTATGCCCCTTGAAGATTAAATGATTATTATGTAACCTTGATGCCATTGTGACAATTTAACAAGATTATAATACTTTACATCCTTATATCCTATTATAGCCTTTCATCCCTAGCAAGAAGGTGTAAAGGTGTTATAAAGAACTAGTTTGACTCCTGATATATCTTACCATGTGTATGTGAGGAATTGGATTGGAGATTATTTCGAAAATCTAACTAATGGGAGCTATATAATAATGATCTCCATATACAACCATGCAAACAAACATAAATTCTGGTTAATAAGTTATCACCCTAGCCTTTATGTCAATAAGATGGTGTACCATAAGAGGTTTAGGATGCTCTTGTAGAATTATGAATAATAAGGTGGCGAGGACTAATTAGAGATTTTGATGCACTTATATGGAAGTATTGTAATTATGGCTTATGAAATTGGGACTTGGATATAATTAATATGCACCTTGGTTCTTGGTTGCATATTAATAATATAAGGAATGATGGCATCATTTGGTGGCACTACAACCACACTTTACCAAACATGTCTTTAGTGGAAACTTGACACTTTTGATAAACTATTGATACTATGGTAAATGCTTTAAATGAATACATGATGTCTATCAACCTCTTAAATACAAGAATCTTTGATATTGGAATTATAAGATGTGAATGAAGGATATTATAGCTATAGTAAAGCACAATATGTTTGCATGCTAGGTGGAGGGTGGCAATTGTTTAAGTTGAAAATGTTGTTGAGATTGTGAACTAAGAGATACATCAGGTATGTAGCATCTCTTCATACCATATTGATGACCATTAAGGTTGGGTTTAACTTGGAAATTATGAATAAGCTATCTACTCTAAAACTAGAGTACTATAAGAATATGGAGTTGCACGATAGGGTAAAGGAAATTAGAACAAGAATATTATTAGTAATATTATTAGTGGGTTTACATTTTCATATGTTGGTCCAATGGATTTAGTGTATCCAACTTTCTTAAGTAAGATTGGGTGATCCCATAATAGTAGTTTTTTACAATTTTGGGCCAAACTGGACACTAAAATTATTATTTTTAACTAAATCTTCACATTCGGGCACCTATAGCGGCTAAACTGTGAGGAATTTGAAGATGGTGCAAACTAGAGTCTCATCAATTTTGTCTGTAGATTCTAAAAATATTTTTTTCAAAATTTTTGGAATCAAATTGCACTTCTTTTCCATCTCCCACGAAAATTGATTTTTTTCAAAACAACATTTTTAAAAAGTGACGACACCATATAACATATAACTTTTTTCCAGCGAAGGATAAATTCTAATTCTTTAAATTTAGATTTATAACTCTTATCTTAGTGCTTCCACTTCTGGTTAGATAATTTTATTGAATATTTTTTTCCTTAATCAAGTTTCATGAAACCTAATTACAATCCAAAACAATCGATAACATCAACATATAACTTTTTGTATATGTCAAAAATCTTGATTTGATTTTATTTGTTAGATAAAGGACTTTAATATCTAGTGCACTCATATTCTCAATTTTTTTTTATAATCTCTAGCTCTTTTCCACATGTGAAGAACAACAAGAAATTCATTTTCTCGGTGAAAACCTATGTTTTTCTAATAAAACTTAAAACAAATACATAAATAAAACCAAACATATTAAAATTATATTCAAGTGGATAGCTTGTTCTAAGGAATACCATAATCATTTGAAATAAATTTTAAATGAATTCATTTGATCCCCCAAAAGCTAAATCAAAAGTGATTTTTTATTAGGATTTTGATAGGTGTAAAGGAGACGCATTTATAGGTATGGTTTAAAACTAGCAAGGTTCTATCCAAGGGGGTTTGATCTAAGGTGATTTGATCAAACCCTCTTCAATTGGAATCCTTAAAATGGAACTTTTAAGGCTTAAATCATTATATTTTCTAAAAAATATGATTTCAGCTTGAAAAATCCATCATTCCTCCTCGTGAATTGTAAAACACTAATATGACATCACCGGATTCAGAATTTTAATTATACTTAAAACAAGCTTATAAATACTATTGGATGTCCTTCAAAGATATCTATTGATCCCTTGGGTATGTGAACCTCAATATTGAATCTAATATGCAGATTTTAAATGGAAATGCTTTCCTATGGGGTTGTGTGAATCAATGTAATTTTTTGTTGAGTGCCTAGCCCGGGCTATGTCGGCATAATGAAACCTTGGGATGTTCAAGTTGGATTCTAGGAATAACAATGGTGGTGAGTTTTAATCTCAACTTGCTTGGATGAAAGTGTTGAGGTATAGGTTCGCTAAATTGGGAACCATTGTGTAGGTATCCTTGAGAGATATGTAAGGAGAATCCACGGTACCTTTGATCCGCTTGAAGTGGGTACATAGATGGTCCTTGGGTGAAGGATGTTCCATTTGACCTCAAGTCCATAAGGGGAGGGTTTGAAGGGAAAACTCCAAGGTTTGGGGTTATTCCTATATGGTTTTATCCTTCCTTTGTGTTTAGATTTGAAGATGAACGGGTATCGAATGGGCATGAATGAGTTAAGGGAATTTGATAACTTATATTTAATACATAATGTTCTTTTGAATACTAATTTAAATGAAGTAATAGATTTAACAATTTTATAATTGGTATCTGAATATATGTAAAGTCCATCTCGTGTTGGTTCCATGCAATTTGTATGTGTTGTGAAAATTGACTCCATATCTAGAGGTCTCTATGTATAGGCTCGTGTATCTGTTGATTGTCATTGTGATTCATGTTATGGTTGGCCCACCCAAGTGTGAACCTATGAGATATTTGAGTAGTGACAGACAACCGTTGGATCGTGTCAATGACCGATGTCTGGGCTACTACTAGGGACTAGCTGGTATTCACATGGTTCATGAACGTGAAGGTTGCTATGGGCTACCCTGGTTATGATTATGATATGGTAATGGTTGCATGGGTAGGGACCCATCCGTGCAGGTAATGGTAATCTAGGGCTAACTGTTGTATTGAGGGGGTTCATTAGCTATCACTAAAGGCAATATAGGTGCACTGAGACCGCTGTTACCCAAGATTGTAGAAGAAGATAGATGACAATATCACTAAGGCCACAAGGTGGTATATGTTAGGAGCTACTTCTTCGGGGTGGAAAACTTGTCGCTGGTGGCCTTATAGGCTGCATTGAAGTCAAAAATCCACCAGTTTGAGATGGTGGACAAACCCACTTATGTAGTACATGGGATGCACCAAATCCCCTTCCCAGTTGTTAGACTATATATGTAGCCTTGTGGGGTTGAGGACGGACCCACTGTGTAGTATGGGATGCACTAAATCCTCTTCCCATTTTTCTAATGGTGCAGAAGACTAGAGTAAAGGATAGGACCCTTGGTGTAGTGTGCAATGCACTAATATTCTTTCTATTTGGAATACATTATGGACATGTGCATTATGGACCGTGTTAGTCAACACTTGTGATGTGTAAGCTTGTCACTATGTATGTGATGCATGTTGGAGCTTGTTGCTATGTATTTGTGATGTATGTTGAAGCTTTTCACTGTGTATGTGATGTATGTTGGAGCTCATCACTATGTATTTGTGATGTATGTTGGAACTCATTATTGGGTATCTATGATGTATGTTGGAGCTTGTCACTATATATTTGTGATATATGCTAGAGCCAATCACTATTATAAATGTAATATGTGTATGAGATAATCATTGTTGTACTTGTGATGTTCATGAGCTAGTCACTTGGTGTATGTGTGATGAATGCTTGAGACATTCATTATGTATACATGATCTTTGAGATTATGGTATGATATGCAGCCTTGTGAATATTGTGAATGTTTGTACACTAATTATGTTTGGTATGGACCCAACACTTCATGGAAAATTTATTTTCATTATATTATAATTGGCTAAGTTTCACAACATGATCTTTTCTCATCAATTCTCAACTACCACATTGATGTTTTTAAGATATTTAGCAAAGATAGAGGCTCGTAAATGATCAAATCCTAAAAGAAACAGCCTGGAAAAAAGGTCTAGTTGACCGATCACATCACCCAAAGGAACCGACTCAAAGCTTCCATCCCAAAAACTATGAAAAGAAAAATGCCAGCCAGCTCTGACAAACTCCCCAAAAGATATCACTCCATAGGAGACGCAATCCACCCGCAACAAAGAGGTGATGTGTCAAAAAGGAAGACACTTTCAAGCTCATGAATATAGCTCCCTAGAGAATCCCTGATGAGCCAACATGTGTTCCGAACTCTCTCCCGAAAGGGAGACAAAAGATAAAAATTTGTGCAGCGACCACGTGGTGCATTACACACCTTCTGATAACTCTACTTGAGCGTGGGCACAACCAAAATTGAAAACATTGTACAAGCCAAAAATCAAAGCAATTAAGGAAAAAACGCTTCACAGGTCCAAGAAACCAAGTTGGAAAACCTACAAGGCAAGCATAGTGATTGTGAGAGAGACCTATGAAATAGACTTTAGATGGTTGAAATTTTGTTTCAAAGGAATTAAATTGTGATTGGAAATTGAAAGCCTCCCTGCTCTACATCACCATGTCATTCTTGAGTAATCATCTATCGGCAACATGAAGTACCTTTCTCCTTTCAATCCTCTTGTCTTGTGGGAGCACAAAAATCAGTATGCACCAAATCCAAAGGATTTGTTGTTACATATTATTTTGTCTAAAATCTAACCCTTGTTTTCTTGCCTTGCTAACATTCCTTGCAAGTGGTATATGCAGGCTTGGTTATCTTAGGCATGTGTCTAACAAGCTTATTTGAGCTTACTTTTACCAAGCTATCAAAGCTAGCATAACCCATTCTTCTATGCCATAACCAATTCTCATCAACTTGTCCTATCAGACATTTTTAACTGTTCACTTCTCTAAGATTATAAATGTTTTTTTAGTTATTTTCCCTTTTGCAAGTAATATTCCCAATTTAGCTTTCCTTATCTCATAGCCTTCTACATTAAATGTGACTTTGTATCCATTGTCACACATTTGGCTAACACTTAGCAGATTATGTTTTAATACTTTAACATAAAGGACATCATGGGTAGGTAATTTTCCATCTATTATTAGGATTCCTTTACCACATATTTTCATTGTAGTATTGTCTCCCAAACTAACAGATCCTTCATTACAACTACTCAGTTTGATGAACTTGCTCTTATCGCCAGTCATGTGTTTAGAGCAACCACTATCTACTACCCAAAAATTTTGCTTCTCAACATGGAATGCAATTTGAGAAATCATTCATTGTGTAGACTTTTGGTTATTCTCTTTCCACACTTTATTGGGTCTCCTTTATATCTTATCTTTCTCTCTAGCAAAGACTTGTGAACCTTGTTCATTTTAGGGGGCATGCCTTTCTTTTTATTTTTTACTTTTGTTCTTACAAAGTGTGTTCTGCATTGTTTAGTTATGTGACCAAAATTATTGCAGTTATAGCATATTATATTTTTATCTATCAAAGGAAACAATGAATTTATACTCATGAAGTTTGTTCTCATTTTAGGCACAACTTTACATTCACTAGCCCTATGACCAAATTGATTACAGGTATAGCAGTAACCATAGAAGGATGAGGAATGCCTAGTCATAGAATTTATTTTTTCAAGATGAAGAGGTGTTCTTGAATTTTTCTTCTTAAAGTCTCTCACCCTTATGAAACCATTTACATTAGCTCTCTTTTCTCCATCACCTTTCTTCACAAAAATAGTGCTTTTGTCTTATTTCTTCACCTTTGGCTTCTTTTGAGAAATGACACTATAATTTGAGCTCTAACAATAGTAAAACCCTAAATAAAACATATCTTTATGTACCTTTTGTTTTCTCAGCATTTCATCAAGCATGTTGGTACTCTTATCAATTTTTTTTTACTTTTTTGCATCACTTCTTTCCTTTTCAAGCTATTTTCTTAGAGCCACTATTTATGCTTCTAGCTTCATACACTCGTCATATTTAGATTGTAGTTCATATTTAAATACATCTTCTATTATTTTAGCTTCTTCAACTTGCATATATAGGGTAACTATCATCTAATCAGATTCTTTGAGACTTTTGGATAGATTTTCAATTTATTTTCTGTGCATGATTATTTTTCTTTGTGTTCTCTTTTCTCAAACTTTGAATATCATCTAGAGCATAGATGAGTTCACCCTCTAAATTCACTTCTCCTTCTGCTTCATCAAAATCTTCAACTTCTTCTTTTTCTTGATCCTCAAAAGTTGTTCCTAATTCCATAAATAGGGATTCATCTCCCTCAACCACAAAGGCACAATCATGGTCATCATCCAAGATATCACCATCATCAGATGAATCAGTCTCTTCTTTTGTGTACATTCTCTTCTTATTTTTTTTTTAAAATCTTCTTCTTGGAGTAGTAGGGTTTCTTCTTTCTATTATCCTCTTCTTGCTCGGTGTTATCTTTTTTTCTATAAGGGCATTTAGCAACAAAATTTCCTATCTTACCACAATTAAAGCATTTAAAGGGTAACTTACCTTTGTACTTTCCAAATTCTCTTCTTAATCTTCTAAAAAAGTTAGCTTCTTCTTCATCGATCTTCTTGGATCTAGATGTAGATACTTTTGTCTTTTCCTTTTTGGCTGATTTGAATGCAACTTCTCTTTTGGAGGTATTTGTGTCTCCCATTCTCATTTCATAGGTAGTGAAGGTTCCATGCAACTCATCAATAGTGAGTTTATTCAAATCTCTTGTTTCCTCTATTGCAAATATTTTAGAGTCATACTTGGATGGTAGCGATCTTAGGACCTTTTTGATAATGACAAATTCTTTCATTTCTTCTCTAAGGCCTCTAATTGTATTGACTATTTTATCTACCCTAAGGAGGTAGTCTACAATTTTCTCTTCATCCTTCATCTTAAGACTTTCAAATATACCTTTGTAAGTTTGTAGCTTGGCTTTCTTTACCTTATCACCACATTCATAGATGCTCTTTAATTTTCCCCAAATTTCATAGGCTATTTGACAGTGCATGACTTTGACAAACTTTGAATTTGTCAATCCATAGAGAAGTGCACTCTTATATATTGCATTTGATACATGTACTTTCTTTCTAGCCTGGTTAGTGGGAAGTGTAGGAGGAATAACATAATAATTTACCATAAACATCCAAATGTCAAACCCTAAAGATGACAGATAGGCTTCCATCCTTATACTCTAGAAAAAACATTTTGATCCATCAAAGAGAGGTTCTTTGTTTGAGGAAAAACCTTCTTGACTAGCCATTTGTGTTCACTTTCCAAGATCTACTTGAGCTAATTAAAATTATTCAAAGGAACTGGGACTATGATACCAATTTTTGGAATACAAAATATTCTACTGAGAGGAGGGGTTAATCAGTAAGAGTAATTAAAATTTATATTTGAATACTTTTAATGCAAATTACAAGGACATGTAGAGATCACACACCACAAGTAGACATAACACCCCATATATATGTTGAAAACCCAATATGGGAAAAACCATGGTGAGAATAGCTGCTAGGATCTACTGTCATAATCTAGCCTCACAATAAAAACTTCACTGGTTATAATGTTTAAGGGCACTAACCCTAAGGAAACACTAGTCCCCTTATTTAAGAGAACCAACTCTAAGGAAGCACCTACTCCCTAACTTAGCACCTACTCGGCTTTTTGATGGCACCAACCAATCACATTATGGAGTTACAACTCTCAATTATAAATGATTCAACTGAATCCAAATTTTTGTTACAAATCTTCTCTAAAACTATTCATTCTCTTCTTCTATACTCTTCTCACTGCTCTTTAGAACATCCTTTGTTCTTTGCAATTACAAGAGCATTTCCTCTCTTTGCTACTAACTTTTCATCAATATCCCTCTCTTCTCTTTTTCCTCTAAATGTGTATCCTTGATGATATATGTCTTCATTTGATCTAGGTATCTCCTCATTACCTCAGCTCTACTAGACTCCTCTCTTTCTTTCTTGAGCTATTTACTCTCATTTTCTTAATTAACAAGTATTATTTTTATAAGCCAGGCACCACCTCCTAACCGTTCTTTGTATCATATTATTTTTTAGCATGTATCAAACCTTAAATTTGATATGCATTAATGACCATACTCGCATGATTGAATTGGTATATGATTTTTTAATCATTTATGCCTTAATGAAATTGTTCAACCAATAAAAATATAGCTTGATCAATTACAAAATATCGTATTTTGTTCTCTATTTCGAGTTCCACCACTTGACTAAGAGTTCCACTACCTGACCATTGAGACGTTAAATCTTCAAATACTAGTCATAGATCTACAACTTCGCGCCATGATCTGATGGTCTCTGTTAATATGCTTTATCTTTAAAATGTGATCATTCAATCAAATTTCCTTTGAATATGTATCACAGATCTATAATTAAACTTCAGGAAATTATTCTACTTTGGAAGACTTAATCTAACTGAGATCATCATGGACACACATCATTATTTCATTTTCCCGCAAAGCCAAAATTAGGATCCACCATTCTTTCCATGGAATAGCAGAAATATGGCATCTATCTCACAGACATCATGTTAGAAACATAGCACCATATCACTTCATCACAAAATTGACATTGTCAAAGGATTGAAAATGTGATAACCATCTGATCTTCTCCTTTAATGTACATCATTGATTAGAAATGACTAACCTTTGTTCTTTGCAAACATCATTGTGAAAACATGTAAGTATCCCACATTCCTACATACCAAAACAATGAGACCCAACAATCTTCCCACAGAATGGAAAAAATGTGTCATCTGTCCTGCATACGTCATGTGGAACACATGGTGACATTTTGCACCATTACAATTTTAAGCTTATTAGATTGAATAAAAAAGGTGATGCTACGACAACCATTGATCTCTAATACCTTGTTTATGATTTAACCATAAGTCTTTGCAAAGTAGAGAGCTTTGGACTTGGTCCAATGAGACACATGACATGATCACGTATTTTCACAATCAAAAAGATTGGTCCTACAGAACTTCTTGCAAACATGCAGAAACTGTCTAATCTGATTGAAAAATTCTTGATCGTTTATCATGATCGAGAAAAAATTAAGCCTGTGAACTTAGGAAATATTAAAGTCCTTACCTTTCGGTCAACTTGTAATCATTAGGATGTAGGGGTCGGTAATGCGATGACCCATAGGGCCTAAGTTGTAACTTAAGAAACCTGTTACTGCCTATTGCTAGTCAACA
The DNA here is from genome assembly GCA_007258455.2 of Sequoia sempervirens. Classification (NCBI taxonomy): domain Eukaryota; kingdom Viridiplantae; phylum Streptophyta; class Pinopsida; order Cupressales; family Cupressaceae; genus Sequoia; species Sequoia sempervirens. The sequence goes on from VDFB02359592.1 coordinate 18,008, forward strand.
TAAAAATATAAAGACTATATAGCACCATGATTGAAACCCTTACATTTTTTTTGTGAATCCCTAGCTAGATCAGAGAGTAGAAATAATTCATTTCTAAGCTCAAATCTTATCACCTAGCTTTGTGGACAATACATCTTAGATGTACTTGAAAAATCCATATAAGATCTACTATGTATTTCCTCTGTAATAGCCTGCATCTTCCTTCTGCAAGACTATGCAACATTTGTGCAAATTTTGTAATGTTCCTTGACAAGATTTGTAACTTTTTAGGATCTGTACTGTGCAACTACAAACTGTATTTCTGTGCTAGTGACCAGTGACATCAATGAGCACCATGGCTACCTCGTGATTCCCTTTGACATCAATGATAATCGTATTTCCAACATGCATGAGAAGGTGAAAAAAACCCTAAGAAGTACCCAACCCTCCTGGACTTCCCACAAATTCCAATTTAAAAAACTACAAAAATAAAGCAAACAAGACATGACAACCGGAAGCTAGATCAAACCAACGGCAATGAGGACAAAGGACATGAATGTAGGTAAGAAAAAGGAATAAAGAGCATGAAGACCAAGGAGACATATGATGGAGGCTTATGATAGAGTTGAGTGGTCCTTTGAAAAATGTGATGGAGTATTTTGGGTTTCCAAAGACATTCTATGACATGGTGAATATTTTGTTTAAATATGTAAATGCACAAATTGAGATTAATGGTTCACTTTCATATCCATTTCCCTTGAGCAGATCAATTAGATAAGGGTGTCCTTTAGCCCATGCTCTTTTTGTGATAGCAGCTAAAGTACTTTATTATATTCTAAGAAAACCAAGTTAGGAGCTTTGTTCAAGGTTGTAACCATCCCTGATAACTCCCCATTGTTGGATATGCAACTTGTTGATGGCACTGCCCTCTTCCTTGAATTGGATAAAATGAATATGAGTAATCTTGCAAAAAAATTAGATGTCTTTTTTCAGGATTCAGGCTCAAAAATAGGAATCAAAATCCATGTTGTTAAGTTAGGATCATGCTCCTCCTAGTTAGTCTAACAGAACTGCCTAGCAATGGCATGGCCCAGACAAAGTTTTAACGTATCTTGGGATACCTTTTTCTATGAATCCCTCATTGAAATAGTTGTGAAACAAAAAGTATGCTAAGATTAAAAAAAATGTTAAATGGGAATAACAATTACGTTTCCCTTGCAAGGAAGGTTCAAATATGCTAAAAAGCACTTGCATCCTATTCAATTTACTATGCTTAGATATATGGTTTTTTCCAAGCTATCAAATCAATATGGTGCAGAAAATAATCGGAGACTTCCTTTGGTTGAATGGTAGGGGAAAAAAAAAACATACAGTGAATTGGAAGTGGTATTGCATAAGAAAGGAGGAAGGAGGCCTTGGGTTAAAAGATTTTCAAAAATACGGCATGGCCTTAGCAATAAAATGGATAATTAAAGCACTGTCTAGAGAAGAACCTTGAAATTTTTTTAGTAGGAACAACTTGAAAGAGGCTATGACCAAGAAACCCAAGAAATGACAAGTATTTCACATTCGTGACACTCTATTTGATAACTATGGGGCAAGTCCAATGGGGTCTATATTTTTTGCTAGTATTTGGAGGGCTTAGGGGTCTGTCAAGGACCTTATAAGGATGGTTTCAGATTAGTATGTTGGAATATCTCTAACCTAAACAAGCCTCTTTCTCATGTAAGAGGTTGCTTTGCCCTCAAATGGGTAAGGAATGGTATCAAATGCTTTAATGATATTGTGTGTAAGGAAGGCTTGAAATTTTGGGAACAACTAAAGGAAGAGTATAATCTTCCTGACTCTCAAAAGAGAACATAGTCTATTTTAAAATAAAATGATACCGTGTGGAAGATTAAACAATAAAGATTACTTTGGCACCTAGATATGGAATGATGGCTCCCCACTTTTGAATGTTAAATCCAATAACCTGTAAAAAATGTTAACCTTCTGTCATAATAGTGGTTTACAATTCTCGAGAGGAACGAGCTGAAATCACATATTTTTAGAAAATATGATGATTTAAGCCTTAAAAAGTTCCATTTTAAGGATTCCAATTGAAGAGGGTTTGATCAAATCACCTTAGATCAAACCCCCTTGGATAGAACCTCGCTAATTTTAAACCATACCTATAAATGCATCTCCTTTACACCTATCAAAATGCTGATAAAAAATCACTTTTGATTTAGATTTTGGGGATCAAATGAATTCATTTAAAATTTATTTCAAATGATTATGGTATTCCTCAGAACAAGCTATCCAATGAATATAATTTTAATATGTTTTGGTTTTGTTATGTATTTGTTTTTTAAGTTTTATTAAGCATAGGTTTTTCATCGAAAATGAATTTCTTTGTTCTTCACATGTGGAAAAATAGAAGATTATCAAAAAAATTGAAAAATATGAATGCACCAGATACTAAGTCCTTGATCCAACAAAAAAATTAAATTAAATTTTGACATATACAAAAAAAAGTTATGCTTATACTGGTGGTTGTGTTTGAATTGTAATTGCTTTGACTTTGAAACTTGATTAAGGAAAAATATTCAATAAAAAATTATCCAACCAAGTGGAAGCACTAGATATCAGAGTTACAAATCTAAATTTGAAAGAATTAGAATTTTATCCTTCATGGAAAAAATTTATCCGTTATACGGTGTGCGTCACTTTTTAAAAATGTTGTTTTCTGAAAAAATCTATTTTCGTGGGAGATGGAAAAAGAAGTGCAATTTGATTCCAAAAATTTTGAAAAAATATTTTAGAATCTATAGATAAAATTTGATGAGACTCTAGTTTGCACCATCTTCAAATTCCTCACGTTTAGCCTATAGGTGCCCGAATGTGAAGATATAGTTAAAAAAATAATAGTGTCCTTGGCCAAAAATTGTAAACCACTATTATGGGATCACCACTTCCCTTTGGAAGTGTTGAACCATGTTAATAATCTATATGGAGTCTTGACCTTAACAGGAGTAACTAGTATAAGTATGTTAAAATTTGTTGTACTAAATGGATCAAACCTAAAAAAATTGTTTCAAGTGGTTTCTTTGGCTAAAATAGTTGGTTTGTGGTTCCTCTAATCTTGTATGTGTTGTGTGTAATGAGGTTGAAAATGTTGAACACATTTGTTTAAGTTGTCCTTATGCTAGTGCTATTTGGTCTATTTTTATGGGAAACTTAGTGGGGTGGGATAGTAGGGATAAAGTGTCCTAGTTTGAAATTTTGAGTGGTTACGTTAAAGGTCTGAGAAATGACGCTAATGTGTTTTGGTATGTCTTGTCTTTTGGGATTTTACATTTTTTGTGGAAAAGAAGGTATGAGCACTTGTACCAAGGCAGAAAAAGATCCTTACTAAGTCTAAAAGTAGACTCACTTTTATTTTGATTGTGGAATAGGTCACTTTAACTTTGAAGATGTTAGTTGATAGGCTTATGAAGATTCTTGATGAAGGGGTTGCTCCTCTATTTAAAGAAGAGATCAAAGATGTTGATTATTGGCCACATGATTTAAGAGAGGTTGATAGCAAGTTCAAGAATGATTATATTGAATTTTATAACTAGTACTCTAAGCTACACTAGTATGAGATAAAGAGAGATGAAGCAATGAGGGACTTGGAGACCACACATCAAAATTTTGATACCAGTAGCTGGGAGCACATCTCCTCTCATATTGGTTACTTTCTCAAGTTTGACTCTTATAAGCTAAGCAAAAATGTTGATAAGGGTAAAGAGAGAAAATTAATCCTTTAATATGTAATGTTTTGATGGATATTTTCCTACTTTAATACTCCTATGAACTATGAAATAATTCTTTTGATATACTTTTTGGTACCTAGCTGGGATGTTGTAACTAATGTGACCACCTCGGTCACATACATATTGTAACCAACCTTTCTTACTTTTAATATAATTTGCATATGAATTCCAATTTAAAATAAAAATTAAAAACCTAGAGTATTATAAGCTACTATTAAGGATGCTTCAAGATCTTAAATTGTTAAAATAGTCACACCTATAATAGATGAGAGGAACTAGGACCTAAATATTATCAAGTAACAAACATTAGTTTTGGTCAACCTACCAAAGACTAACAGATCAAGGAGATGCAATCAACAGTATCTATAATTGTAAATAAAGTGCAAAAGGATAAGAGAAAGAAAGAATTGAGGAAGTGGATTATTGAATTACAAGAATGTATCAAGAAACTTATTGATCCATTACAAGATATAGATGGTATAATTCCCATCCCTTTTCTTATTTTTTAGAAAGAATTGTCCTCTTTGCATAAAGGGAAATTTTTATCTAAAGTTACTAAAGAATGAATAAATGAGCTTGTTGACCAAGGAAAAAAGACAAACAAATAATCCTTAGTTCTTGGCTAGATATAAAAAGCTTGTAGGACAAGACTAATATATTGACTAGTGATTGTAAGGAATAATAAGAACAAAATGAGAAAATATTGCCCAATCTATGTCCTATAGAAAAGATGAATCCTCAAATTTTGATAAATGATAATAGCCTAGATGAAAAATAGTTCTCTCATCTTAGAAGATTTATTGAGATGATAAAATTTGGAGAAAATTTAATTAAGGAATGCTTGGAAGAAATTATGAAACTCAAAGTACAAGTAATAGATATGAATTTGAAGATCTAGCATTACTAATGTAAATAATCTCGACTAATTATACAATATGAATGAAGACCCAGATGATGTAGCTGAGATGCAAAATAGTTTCAAAGGGAATATTTTTGCAAATCTAAAACAACAAACATGTTCATTTGATTTGAAAGAAATGAATTGAAATGATTAAGATTAAGAATATGCCTAGGGTATTTAAGTAGGATATCTAGAAGAAAAAAATAAGGTATCGATAGGAATTATCTTTATTCAAAACTTGTAGCTTTAGATGCAAGGTAATACAAGAATCTAATAAGGGGGTCATAAATATGGCATTAACTACATAATGGAGTACTATCATAGAGAAAAAGAAAAGGATCTAAAGCGATGATTATGGAAATTGATTCATGAGAAAAAAATTGTATGACCATAATGTGGATGTTAATAGTACTATAGGATCCTAAGACTAACCACACTTTTGGACCCATCCACTTGATGCATTTTGGAGTTTTGACACATGAAATCCTAACTATTGGATCATATATTTTTATAACTGTATGGTGGATACTTTTGATGCTAGAATAGTCTATAATTATAGATCTCAAACTTTGATAACAATTGTAACTAAATTTTGTTCCTTATTCTAGAAAAGGTCATTGACTATACATTTGTAAGAGAGAAATTATTGATAAATTGACTAGTGGAACTTTTACAACAAGAATTGTTTAAATTTCCCTTCATGGTTTCTTCTTAGTAGTGCATTTTTGTTATAAATTATAATGATTGAGTATATGATGGATGTTTATTTTAGGTCATTGCTAATTTTCTAATTATAATTTGTGTTGTGTGATAAATTTGAACTTTATTTCCTTCTTATTATGAAATACATCATTGAATTGTGCCAAATTTTGGTATTTGATATGTCTTTTATAATCTAAAATTTCATTGAAGATTTCACTATATTTGTGGTTCAATCATTATTTTGGTTAAGCAAAGAATAGTTAATTAGGCATCTATCTACTTATCCATTTGATAATTCTTATGAATTTTAAACTTTGGGGTCTCTAATCCCATCTCCTCTACCTTTTCTTTTTACCTTTTTTTAAAATATTATTTAAATTCAAAAAAGAGCATTAACAAAAAAATATATTGAATGTTTGAAAGTGTTTCAATATGATTGGATACAATCATATTTAAAATCATGAAACACAATTTTATTTACAATTTAAATTATATAAATCTTATTATTCTTTGAAATCTAACAATCTCTTCTAGATTCGAATATGTTATTCCCTTTGTTTAAATATTTTTATAATGAATAAATGAAGCATCCACATGTCAAAACCTAACAAATGAAGAATTGTGGTTATCAAATTCTATTTTAGAGTTTAATTTATTTTCAAGATAGATGAGTTTATTGGTAAATTCTCATCTAAGTTGATAGTGTCAAATACATGTACATCAACATGTAACCATTTCAACTCAACCTAGCTAAGGTTGATGGATGAGAGAACCGACCTTGAGCTATTTTTGACAAGTTTCTTTAGCAAGATGACAACATGGTTATTTAGTCTCCTTACTAAACATGGAGAGATTTTACCATATCTTTAAGAAGAACTATTGTATCAACAAGATGTGTACCTCTTAGAAATTACTTAACCTAATTCAAACAAGATGCTAAGTTATGAAATAGTCTAATTTATAAAAAATCAGTTAATGATCAACTTGAATATACTCCAAGATTGGATACATCCTATGTTAGTGGATAATAACTCAAATATATCATACTACAACAATTTATGCTTCAAAAGGAAAAAAGTCAAATTGGACAAGGTTTTTAGCTTTACCTTTTCTACACACCTTATGGGTTAAAGAAATCTTGCCATGTCCCATTGATAATTTTAGGTTGATAGGGTGTTTATAGTTTGGTTTTCTCTATTTTAGAATAGCCTAAGTGTATGTGAAACTAGAATATTTACCAAAATTTCCAATTTAGTTGTACTTGGGTAAACTATTTCTAAACTTTAGTTGAAACTAGCATTTTAAGAGGATGATCTCATGGAGAAAAAACATTGATTTTGTTTCAAACAAGGTGGGTTAGGAGGTAAGTAATTAAGAGTACATAGAGATTTAAAATGTCAACGAGAAATCACAATGAAAGACTAATGTGTTAGCATTATGTGATGTGAAAATAATATAAAATATTAGAACACTACTTAAGTCTTTGGTATACTTTTTTAATAGATTATTAATAAAGGTTAATAAACATACATATAAATAGGCCTTAATTAGAAACAAAATTCACACAATCCAAGATATAGTGAAGATAAATCATAGGTTAAAATAATTTAAAATAGAATTTGTGCATAAAATATACTTTATTTAATTTTGTACATGTTTTTGTTTGGGCTTTAATAGAACTTCATGCTAGAGCATACTAGGTTAGATGTAAACAAATCCTCTTTCAGAGTTTTCATTTAACAATAGCAAGGAGGATTGTAATGACATGTACATAAAAATCCTAAATACTTTGAACAAACTGCTTATGAAGTTGAAATTTTTGTTATAGTAAGCTAAAAAAAATCTTTCCTTGAGACATTTATCAAGCAGCTCATGTGCCTAGACTATACTTCTAATTTTATTCAAGCCTCTTCACCTAAGAGTGCTAGGAAGGAAAAATGGTGGTTGATTTATTCACTATTCATCCATATTTGCAACCCCTATTCCCCGTCCCATTTATTAAAAAAATAAGTCAGATATTGTTCCTATACATCCCTCAACCAACTAGGAAGGGCCTTCACTAATTAGTTGACAATTTTGTAAAAAGGGAAAACATCAAATACAATTTAATCTAAGAGCTCAATATTAGGCTTAACAATAAGGGTTGCTTAATTTGATAGCCTATTTTGTTGCTCCTACTCTTTTAATAGACCGAAACATGCACCCTTCAACCTTTCATTCCATCTCTTTCCTTCCTAGGTACATTAGCTTTCTTCTTTCAACTCTGAATTCCCTCAAAATTGGTCTTGAAAAATTATTTTAATTCATTTCCCATCCACTATTGTATTTCATTCCTTAGTCCTTTCTTGTAGATATGATGAATGAGGAGAAAGGGCATTGTTCCTCAATAATGACATGGTAAATGGAGCCCCCTTTTTTGTAGGTGTCCATGCCCATACCTTTACGTTATCTCCTTTTATTGTGTTCACTGCATTCAAGTTTGCTATTTCCAAAATGTTAGTTGGTAAGTGCTTTAAATTTTGGCTTGCTTCATTTTATTTATTTTATTTTTATTGTTTTCTTTATTATTATTTATCATGATAAAAAACCTCAAAAAGCAAAGGAGTTGACTAATTGTATCATGATAATCAACAATTGGGTATTGGAAACAAATGATTTGATGATTATTTAAAATAAATAACTCCTGATAGAACATCTAGAGTGTAAGTGAGTTTCATCAACTATGCACCTAATCTATAATGACCAAACATGACCCTTGTAGCAAACACAAGTACTTGTGAGATACTTATAGTTGACCGATCCTACAATCAAGACTTGATACTTAGGAATACAAGGGCAAGGTTGGTTCAACATCAGAATCATTCTCACTACAGAAATAATGAGTTCCACATTACTTAAACAAATTCCACCACCTAAGCATTTGTGTCTCGCAAGTCCAAAAATGTTAACACACCATGCCATCATCTAGAATTAAGCTATAACATTCTCAATCTGATCAGCAGGGATAACAAGTAATCAATAACAATTAATTATCAAAACTATTAGACCCTAACATTTATTATTTGACTTATGATAAGCATCCACATTCATCAAGGTATGGTTAATGATCAAAACATTAAGGTTACTACCTTGATCCAAATTATACCAGTACCTCGGGTATTAGCAATCATGGACTTTGTGGGTATCATGGATTTGAAGCTTTGCAATTCGGTCCCCAAGGCAAGGTAACTTGTTATCTTTGGATTCCGTACTTGGGCAGTCTTGAGAATCCTCATAAGTGGTGGAGCTTCGATTGTGGAATAATCAGCCAGTTGTTAGAATCTGTGGCAGACTAGTGGAAATAACAATGAGCCACTCATCTATATGAAAGCTACGCAATGGATTGTACAAGAGGAATACAAATCAGAACACACATATCAACCGAACAGAATCCACCGACTGGATTCCCTCCTCATCAATCACCAACACTGCAAAATACTTGATTGAAAAAACAACAAAAACAATGCAGGCAAAGCCCAGGAGTGGTGCCCATCAGATTTATTTATCCTTACAAGCTTTTTCTCATCAAGTGGTTCTAATATCCTTAGATTGTTTTGACAGTTTTACATACCAAGTGGATTGAATTGTCTAATACATCATCTCCTAGGGCTTCCCAACATGTTGGCAACATGCTACTACTTTACACTTTACAGTTGCCCAGGGAAAAACGAAAACCCTCTGTACACCAAGAATAAGGATTATTTTCAAGAGCCAGCTAATTCTTGTCTTTTCTAGATAAAATTCTGAGCTGCCTGCCAGCCCGCCCTTAAAGCCTGCTACTATGTCAGTTGTACAATTGAATCCTCTTGACACCATAATGTTGGCAAACAGTAGACATGATGTAAGCTTGTTAAGAATAGATAGTTCTACTTTATGGATGTAGGCTATTGAATGACCTCAACTCTGAAATGCTTTTGGTGGGGTAGGGAGGGTGAGAATTTGTGAGATTCAGTGTGACTGTGAAGTGACATGATAATTACTGCTTTACTTCAATAATCTGGCAGAATAAAGTGCAGCAACCAAGCTAATCAAACCAAGTTTATACAATCATTATTATCCTAATGTCTGCATTATATGAAAACTTTTATCTACACACGTTTTCGACCAGGCTTCAACAACATTGTAATAGAGGTTTGAGGGGCACTTATGATTTCTATATTGGTACATTTTCCAACTTTACACTTTATAGGATAGCATTCATTATGTGTTTGATTATTCTTAATATTTCTGTGCTGTCCCAAAAGCATAGTTGAGCATGTCTGAACTAAAAGAATTTTATAAACTGCTTAACACTAATTAGGGGAGAGAATCTAATAGTTGAGCATGTTTCAATAGTTGTGATAATAGTTGTTTATATAATGTCTAATAGTTGTCATAATAGTTGTTTATATAATGCCCAATAGTTGTGACTTGACTACCCATAATTAAACAAAATGTATTCCTTTGATCTAAAAAGCAACCAATCATGTGATGCCACATCAGCGCTCAACTACCCATGATGTGAATGCACAAGTATTGGTCTCACTTTTTTTTTGGGTCTTTTTGGACACATTGAAAAAAAGCATGCTGATGTGGCATCATATTTGATGATGTGGCCCTGAAACGAAATTTATAAGCAGGGGACTTGCCAACTAAGCTGCTGTAAAAAATTGAGAGTGATTTGAACTTTCCACGTAGGATTTTGAGAAGCGCGAAGTTAGGGTGCACAACTACTGAATCCTCTCCCCTAATGCCATTCAAATAATTTTTGATTGGGCTATAAATAAGATAAACAATGAAATTGAACGTTTCACCTTTCTATGTCAATCTAGATTTAAATTTTTGCTTTGTCATAAATACTTGTTGATTAAAGTGATAATAGTGATTTTAGTGTAAATTTGTCCACTTTCATTTTGCTAGTTTAAAAATTTGGAGAAATATAATGGGAAAATTATATAATGTAGAATGATATTTTACATTGTTTATAGATGCATAGTGTAATAGTATGTTTATTAGTTGTTTGTCATTGTTATTAGTAGGTGGCAATATGTTAGCTGAAAGGCAGTGATATGTTGGTTGAGCTGGTCATTGATGAATAGAGTAGAATAAATAAGAATTAAAAAGTATTTTTTTTTAAATTTATCAAAAAAAGAAAAAGAAATGTTTATTAGAAAGAATTTATTTATTTTTATTAGTAGGTGGCAATATGTTAGCTAAAAGGCAGTGATATGTTGGTTGAGCTGGTCATTGATGAATAGAGTAGAATAAATAAGAATTAAAAAGTAAATTTTTTTAAATTTATCAAAAAAGAAAAAGAAAAGTTTATTAGAAAGATGATTGTGAGAAATTTAAGAAAAATACTAGCATATTGTAAAGGAAAACTACTTTTTTCTAATGTAGATATGGATTAATTATAAATATACTTAATGAGAAACACATTAATCCAGATTAATTAAAATAGATATGATGTAATGTTTCAAGCAAAAGTAATAATGCAAAACTGATTTATAACCTTCTACTAACACAATATATTTGGATAGTAACACTATTGGACCCTATTGTTTAATCAAATCTTAGACAACTCAGACTAAATTACTATTTACACATCAATAATATCATTATATTTCAATCAACAATGGCAGCATAACACTCAATTTTATTATTATAATAAATAACAAATATTGATGTAATTATCAATCTCTTTCTTATTACTATAATGATTGTAATATAGTTGAATGATTCTACAACAACATACCAAAAAGGATAACAAATAAATCAATATAATGTGATTAGAGTTTGTTTCCAATGTAGTGCAAATACAAACTCTATACACAATCACCCTTCAAAATCACTAAGGTTTTTATTCTAGTATTCTCACACTAAGACATAAATGCTTAAAATATGTTCTAGTAGGAATTATGTTGATTCTAGATTATGATGCTAAATAAAGACATTCATACTTGTATATCGTCTAAAAGTAAAATAGGCTATCTCCGCCAGTCATACCCACAACCTCAAATTTGAATAGTGACCCCAAGGATGGGAAGAATTCCACTTTGAATGTTTTGGTACCAAAACAAACCATTGGAAATATTAGAACACATGGTGGGAAGTTAGGATAGAAGAAGAAACACATGTAAAATTTTTAGGGATCAAGAGTTTTCCATACCACAAGACTCATATTACAAGTCAAGGATTCAAGGGTCGAACAATGATCATGTTGGTAGGGACAAGTCCAAAAATTTGACAAATACAAAGGAAAGCAATGGATGAAGGGAAGACATAGTAGGATGGACAAATATAAAACTATTACATGAAGAAGGGAAAAACAAAGTTGGAAGAAAAGGTATACTTGGGGTGCAAAAACACATCAAATAAGGAAGAAACAAGAATAGATCTAATATCCATAGATTTTGAATGACTAAATATGGGATATGTTAAGTTTTCCTTGCTCAAAATTACTTATCCTCATGCAATTGTAGGTTTAGATGTTCCAATTTATGTGGACCTTCCCACATTGCATCCTTCATTGGAAGATATTCCCATTGAATCAAATGATCCTTGGTGCTTATGTGCATTTATTTCCCTTACATACATGACTACTGGAGGAATCAAAATTTATTTTCCTTCCTCAACAAGTGGAGGCAAATCATTTAAGGGTTCTATATGTTTTTCTAGCACCTTTTTGAGATAGGATATGTAGAAAAAATTATGTATCCTACTTCTCTCCATTAGTTCCAACTCATAGGCCACTTTACCAATTCTTCTCCAAAATTTGTAAGACTCGTAGAAATTAGCTTGAGATTTTCTATCCCACTAGCCTTGAAGGAAGATTTCTTATATGGTTGCAATCTTACAAAAACCATGTAACCTCAAATGTTCTCTTGATCCTATGACAATTTGCATATATCTTTTATTAGTTTTAAGCCTACTGGATATTATTCTTAAGTGACTTAATAATGTCTTAGCTCTAGGGTCAGTGTAGGATCATGGGGGTCCAAACTAGGCCCTTAAGTGGCAAAGAAAATTCAAAAAAATAGAGTTAGACAACTTGACATAAAATTTTGTTCATAGGTTATTAACATAATTTTAAAAATATGTAAGAACATTTTTTTAGCAAATTAAATTTATTTTTTAAGATACTAGTCCTTTTTTAGAAAATAGTAAATCTATTTGGTGAAAATTTGAAATTTCAATGCAGTAGTACTAAATTTTCAAGAAAAATAAAAAGCAGGTGTATGTCTGACCAACCTAAGTACAATAATATATATATATATATATATAACTTTCAATACAAGTAGTGGACACATGCTCAGATGTGCCCATTTTTTTTGTAATTTTTTTGCAAGTAAATAATTAGTCATGATAAATACATTTGCTTGACCACCATAACTTGGCCAAAAATTTATGAAATTCATTTTTTCTTTTTTTTATCCTATAGTATGGGAAGCATAGAATGTGATGCATCTTTTAGATTTGAAAAACTATGAAATCGTTTGATAATTAGAGATGTTTTTCAATCAGCCTATCAATTAGGACTTTAGTCATAATGCATGTAGAAAAATAAATTAATAATCTATTAAATTCAAAATAAGGCATATCTTATATTAGTAGAAAGTAGAAAATTTTCTCAGTAAACCATTTTTGTTTCATCAGTTTTGGATAAAAAAAAATCATTAGCCACTTTTTTGTCATATTGCCACTTTTTGGACCTCCATGATCCTGCACTCACCCTCTATTTGACCACATAAATTTCTCTTGATACCTTGATATCCATTAAAATTTAATCAATGAAACTTCAAGATTCATACTTAGATAAGGCTATGAATGATATCATCTTGATTAACATACATGGTAGGTGATATTATAATAGTACTCACCTAAGTAGATACATTTGATCTAAGTCTTCTATTATTCAACAACATAATGTCTCAAATAACCTTTCACCCATTTTTCTATAATATTAATATAGGCATTTATTTGTGGTTGGTAGTTGGTGCTAGGTGCACTGGTACATTTTGACCCATTTTTCGACAAATGACCGTCGAAAAATGGGTCAAAATGTACTAGTGGTGTGATATTGGTTCCACCAAGAGGAAGAGTTGTTTCCAAAAAAAATCATGAAAACCTATTTCTATCATTCATAATGCTTATGGGTAGTCCATGGATTTTCATTACTTCCTTGAAGTATAGATCAACCATTTGTTGCACCTTATAATCTAAAGAGATGACAAAGAAATATGCAAAATTCACTAGTTTATCACAAACAAAATATGTACAATCCTTACCTTGTACTTTTGGAATTATCATGATGAAATCCATTGCAATACTTTCTCATTTTTTCTCTAATATGGGTAGGGGTTGAAAACAATCCACTAGAAATTTTATTCCACTTTATTTTGTTGATAAATTATGTATTGTTTGATATGGTCGAGGGCATCATCCTTGAGTCCCTTCCATGTGAAACTTTCCCTCATTGTTTGTAGGTCTTGAAATATCCAAGGTGGCCCACTAGGGGATTATCATGAACTGACCATAAAATAATTTCCTTCATAATCAATTCTAGCACAAAGTAAACTCTTCCCTTATAGAGAATGAGGGTGATCCCACAATACTAGTTTACAATTTTTGGCCAAACTTGACACTAAACTAATTTTTTCTAACTAAATTTTCACTTTCAGGCACCTATAGTGGCTAAACCATGAGGAATTTGAAGATGATCTGCAAACTAGTTATTTGTGACATTTTTTCTGTAGATTCTAAATATATTTTTTTCAATTTTTTTGGAATCAGATTGCACTTCTTTTTCCATCTCCTTCAAAAACTTTTTTTTTTCAGTAAACGCCATTTTTAAGGAGTCATGCTCACCGTATACAACATAAAAAATTTTTTCCATGAAGGATATATTTTTTTTTTTAAATTTAGATTTGTAACTATGATATCTAGCGCTTTCATTTGGTTTTATAGTGTTTTATTGAATATTTTTCCTTAATCATTTTTCGAAGTCAAACCAATTACTTGTTTAGACATAGGCAGATTGTATACAACATAACTTCTTTTGTATGTATCGAAATTCAATTCTTTTTTCTTTGTTGGATCAAGGACTTCAATATCTAGTGCATTGATATTTTTCAAAAAAATAAATGATAATTTGCTATTTTTTCACATGTGCAGAACAAAGAGCTTGATTTTCAGTGAAAAACCTACATTCACAAGAAATAAAAAATAAATATAATAATTAAATTAAATTTATTTAAAATTATACTTTTTGGGAAGCTTATAATAAGGACTATATACTTACAAAAACTAAATTTTAAATGAATTCATTTGATCCCCCAAAAGGTAAATCAAATATGGTTTTTTATCAACATTTTGATAGGTGTAAAGGAAACTCTGTTATAGGTATGGTTTAAAACTAGCGGGTTTCTATCCAAGGGAATTTGATCTAAGGTGGTTTGATCAAACCATCTTCAATTGGGATCCTTTAAATGAAACTTTTCAAGTCTTAAATCATTATATTTTCTAAAAATATGTGATTTTAGTAAAAATCAGAATCTCCTGGAAATTGTAAACCAATATTGGGGATCACCCATGAGTTCATTATATATGGTGTATGGGTATGTGCAAGATCATCATGGAAAAAACAGGCCCTTAAGTGGTCATGAAAATTCAAAAAAAGCAAAGTTAGGGAACTTGATGTAAAAATTTGAATAAGTTATCTATATTATTTTAAAAATATGTAAGAATAGAATATGTAGAAAATAGAATTTAGTTTTCTAAACTACTAGGTTTATTCTTAAAAAAAAAATCTATTTGGTGAAAATTTGAAATTTCAATGCATTAGTACTTAAATTTCAGGGAAAAAATAAGAAGTACGTGTCTATCTGACCACCATAACCACAATAAAATGATAATATTTTTTTATAAGATTTTTGATATAAGTAGAGGACTCATGTCCCGATATGATGCATATTTTTTTGTAATTTTTTCTAAGTAAATAATTAATTATGAATTTTTTATTACAACTTTTAAAAAATATAAAAAACTTGTATGTCTGACCACCTTAACTTGATCAAAACTTCATGAAATTCTTTTTTTTTAATCCTATAGTATGTGAAGCATAGAATGTGACACATGTTTTGGATTCAAAAAATGTGATATCGTTTGAAAGCTATAGATGTTTTTCAATCAGCCTATCAATCAGGACTTTAGTCGTAATTCTAATAGAAAATGAATAATAATTATTTATTAAATTCAATGTAAAACATAATTTATATTGGTGAAAAGCTGAGAATCTCCTTTAAAAACCCTTTTCATTTCATCAATTTTGGGTAAAAAAAAGTCCTCAACCAAATACCCATCATATCACCACTTTTTGGCCCATCATGATCCTGCACATACCCATACTTTTCATCAAATAGTTTTTATTCCAACATATCATATGTGAGCATGTTGTTGGCATACTATATTATGATTTATTTTTTCAATCCATAAATCTACAAGGCATGGAACATAGATTTCACCTCCTAGATAACATATGAGCAACAACATTCTTCTTCTCTTTGACATACTAAATATCAAAATTGTATGCTTGGATCTATCTCACCCACTTTTTCCACCAATCATTTAGATCCCTCTGATTGAGAAAAATATCTCATGCTATAATGATCATTTTTTTACCATAAATCAACCACCCTCCAAATATTTCCTAAATTTGATTGATGTGTGCATAATTTCCAATATTTCCTTATCATAGATGGAGAACCACTTTTCCACTTCTATGAGTTTTTGAATCTTAAAATAAATCAAGTATTTATTCTACATGAGTATCAATTTAATATCTTCTAGGACTATTGCATTGCATTCCAAAGTGAAAGGAAGGGTGAAGTCTATAATTGCTAACATATGGCACAATCTCATTACTCTTTTAGTTTGTCAAATGTGCATTATTCACTATGGATCCATGTGAAAGATTCCTTCTTAGTTAGGTTGGCTAAGGGCATGCATATTTGAGAGAAACCCCTATGAAAATCCATATAGTATTTGTAAAGGACAATGAATCCTTGTAACTATGTTAAGGTTCTTGGGAGATGCTAATCCTAATAGCTTATATATCCACTTGTAGTGTCTTTTCACTGATGTTGTGTCCTAGGTGCAAGAACTTTTCCATGAAAAACTCACTCTTTGACTCTTTACTAACAAACATTTGTGCTTCTATAATTCCTAACACTTCATCGATACACCATAAGTGCTTTCCCATGTCTTCTCAATAGATCAATATATCATAAAATAAGACAAGGAAAAAGTATATCAAAATTATTGTAGAAAATTTGATTCATGCATGATAGGAAGGTCATTGGAGCATTCATCAAACCAAATGGCATGACCAAAAATTGATAATCTCTATATTGACACCAAAAATATATCATTTGAATATCCTCCTCTTGAACTTTGATCTAATAGTAGCTAGATTTGAGATCTATTTTTGATAAACAGAAAACACTATGAAGTTCATCTATCAAATCAGTAATCTTAAGAATGGTCTATAAGTTCTCGATAGTATTCTTATTGAACACTTTGTAACCAATGCACATCCATATTGTGTCATCTTTTTTCTTCACCAAAACCACTAAGGAAGAAAAGGGACTTAAAATGGATCCAATGTACCCCATTTCTAATAGTTTCTTAATCGAATTTTTTATTTCATTCTTATGCTTCCTAAGGTGGTAGTAAATATTAGTGATGATGGGCTTAGTGCCCTCCTCCAACTCAATGATGTTCTCAAATGAATTTTCTAATGGTCTTCCAAGATGAATACTACTAAATACTTATTATGTTTATCCAAGATGCTTTATACATCCATATTATATACCTTATTTCCTTTGTTTTTTTTTGTTACATTCAAAAAGTACTAAGCTACCCATGTGACTTTCCTATGATAAAAATTATCTCCATTCCCTTAGCCAATAAAATCTTTGGCACTTTATTTATCGTTCCCCATAGTAGAAATTCATCTACTTCTAATTAAAACTTCAATTCCTTGGTCTAAAAGTTTTATCTCTCTTAATGAGTGTAACCATTGGAGAACAAGGACCATAATTTTGTCTACTATGCTACCAACATAGAATTCATCCTTCATATCATATCCTCCTATATTAAGGTTCAACTAGGAGATAGTTATACTATATTGGATGGTGAAACCATAAACCACCATAACATTGAACCCTTTAAATCCCTCTATCTTAAATCCTCACTCAGAAACTAATCCCTCATAAATGAATTTTGTGAGTGGCATTAGTGTCAATGAGTACAATAATATTTCTACCTCTCAAAAACCAATGGATTTGAAAGGAATTATAACTTAGAGTTCCAAAGAGTGTGGAAAGAGTTCCTCTCAAGATAAATTTTTCCTCTTTTATTTGATCTTATTCTCCATTATATTATTCAAGTTCTTCTTCACTCTATTGTTTAGGTTCCCCAAACCTTGATTCATCATCATACCTTACCTCAACGTAATACACATTTCCTTTCAAAAGGCATCTATATCTAGGTGTCCATGGCCCTTTGTACCTCAAAGACAACTTATTCCTTTTAAATCCATTCCTTGTCTCAATGTTTTCTCTTGATAGGTAATTCTCAGTATGATGTGCATTCTTGCAAAATGGTTTCCTTAGAATGAAGGTTGTGGTCTAGAACTTGTTCTTCAACATGCAAGTATCCAATGTTAAAGTTCATCTGATGGCCTCTTATAAGTAGGTATTTTAAATCCTTTAAATATTTTTTTGATAGATTCAATTAAACCTTTGATGAGAAGAATAATCAATATTCTCTCTATAATGTCTAGTACCATTATTGAAATATTCAAAAAATATATTACTTAGTTCTCCACTAAACCACATAGTTTGAGTTGATTCAAAATTATCTTGTTGGAGCTAACCAAACAACTAGACGAGTCACATAAGCTACTAGAATCAAAGTATTGATATGGAGTGAAATTTTCAATCATAATTGGATGGTATGCTTATGATAGGTTGATAAATACCAAAGCCTCTGATACAAAATTATAATTATATAAGTTAAACCCAAAATTTGACCCTTTTGGTAGAATGGAGAAAATGATGTCTCCTACATTGAAGCATATTCCTTATTTATAATAATTTTAGGTTGAATTTAGTGATGATCATGTGGTCAAGAAGAGGATTTATTGTAAATTGACTACTGAGTAAATAAGGACCCTAAGTACTCCCAAATTTCAATACCAAGTTAAGTATAATGTAATAATCTTTCATAGTTCCTATGAGATACAAGGAGTTTTCCAAGATCAAATTCTTAATCCCAATTGGTTTGATTTAGAGGTAACTTATACAAATGATCATACTGAACACATTTTGGATAATAGTAGAAATTAGTTGGTTGAATTTGTTAATTTATGAAGGAAATAGGAAGTTACTCTAACCTTTAATAAACATTCATCTAAGAAGAGCAAAGAAAAGGAGGAGGATGAAATTGAAACCCTCTTAGTTAAGAAAAAAAGAATTTACAGAAAGCTACAATAGTTAGAATAGAGGAGGGACCAAGTGCTACATCATCAAAAAAAAGGTAGTTGAGTCAATCCACTTCAATCTTGAGGTAACTATACCATCTATGCCTTTATAGCCAAACCCTACTATACCAACCATTATTCCATTTGAAATTGTACCACCAATCTTAGCTATAAGATAAAAAGAGAAAATAAAGAAAAATAAAAAATAAAGAGCTAAATCAAAGTGGCAAAAATGAAATAAATAGTAAGTTTAAAGGAGGCAATTGAGATTTCTCAATTTGAAACATATGTAGATTTATGGTTTTATAATCCTAAAAAAACTACAAATGATGCAAAGAGCTATAAAAATTTATTTTAGTATCATTTGAAGATTTTAAGGGGATTGAAGGGGAAAAATTAAGGGAACTAAATGGGACTAAGAAGGCTTAAGGGTTGAATTTAGGGGACTTGTGGTAAAATATTATAGAGGAAAAGGAGACTCAAGAGGATGAAAGGGGTATATTAATGAGGATTAATGAAAAATATTAAGGGAAATAAGGGGATTTAAGGGGATAGGTTAAGTGGACTAAGAATAATTAAGGGGGAAAATTAAGTTGACTTCTATATATACCATCCGTTAAAATGGAAGAATTTAAAGTAAATCACTTATTTAGTACCACATTAAATGTCTAGGCTTATTCAATTGTTGCACATTAATTCTCATCAAATAATAAAAATATCCAATTAAAGAATAATTATTCACCATATCATTCTTATGCTTGCAATTATAGTGTTTTTTACTAGATTAGTAGGGAAAAAGGGCCTTGACCCCAAAGTTTAGAATATCAGTAACTTAAACAAAATAAACTTGAGAAAAGGCATATAGTCCTACCAAAAACAAAACAACCAAAAAATAGAAAGCTAGAAGTAAAGGAAACAACACCACCAATAGCCAGAGGAAACAACACCCAAGAGCCAAAACTAGTTATTTGATCAAGTTCTAGTTCTCCAATAGAGCATCAACTCCTCCCAATCTTCTTTGACCTAGAGCATTTTCCCTTTTTTGATTGTTGTCTTTAACCAATTGAGGGTCTTTTTCTTTTCCTTGTTTCTTTCTTTGTTTTTTGATTTTTGAATTTCTTGATACAATCCCCATCACAGATTTCAACATTATTCCTTAAGTGACAAAAATCAGATTTCAGATGGTTGATTTCATTCTATGAATTTTGTCATTTTCACTACTAGCACTCATCTTACTCTCCATTTCCTTGAATTTCATCTATAAAGACTCCAATTGAGATCTAACACATGGGAAAATCCTTATCAATTTCAATTCTATCATCTCTTTCACCCTTTTCAACCACATTTCTTTGTTTATCTAGAGGAACATAGGCTAACTCTTCATCCTCCTTCAAGTTTCCATCTTCATCAACTATGTTTTGTTCTTCCTCATCTTCTTCTTTGCCTTCATCTTCAATGTCCTACTTTTCTTCTTCGTACAACTCCCCCTTCTCAGCATTATCAAAAAGCTCCACCTCAACATCCTCACATTTCTCTTCCTCAACCTCAATTTGCAAGTACTCCCCCTTGTCCACATTAGGGATGTCATCCTTAGAGATATCCTCAGAATGAGGAAGGAACTCCTCATCCTCATAAGCATACTCATCCATATCTTAGAAGAATTTTATTATATTTTTTTGGCATGCTTCCATAAACACCATTATACATGAAAATAATGTGCATCATAAATGAAATCATCATCTATTGAAAAATCAATAACCACATCATGAGAAGATAAATAAATTTAGGATCAAGATCAACAACATCATCAATATTCACCATACTAGATATATCAAATTATAATATTGAATTTTATTAGATGCATGCTCATCAACGATACAAATAAATTGTGCATCAAAATAATTCTATAAATTTGAAATATTATTAAGTATATCGAAGTATTTTTAAAATATGAATTAAACCATATTAATTGGTTTATATCTCTCATCAATTATATGAAATATCTATATTTTCCATCTAATCTCCACTTACATTGACCACATGCATGCGGCATAGTTTGAGGAGCCATGTTTCATATCAAGTACTATATATAACAATAATATATAACAATAATGAAACACCATATTGTGATATTTTTAATCAATAAAATTATCCCCATTAAAAAAAATGACATGTCTCAAATATGTTCTCTTTAAAATAACTAACCCCGTGAGAAACATTGTACCCTCACTTTTTTCTAACTTTATTATCATCATGCTCTCCTTCATACAACCAAATAAGTAACAACTCATATAATCTCTAAATTTCCAACTTTGAAAATTAGAATAAAACATCACCTAATGCACACCATGTACAAAGAAAAATTAGAGTATTAGAGTAATCATATATATGCACATGTACATACAATTTTGTCAACATAATGCATAACAATTCTCAAACGTTTTTCTAACCAATCTCAAAATATGGTCATAATCAATAGTTGATCAATTAAAACTATAAGAATATTTTTCAAACTTTTCATCTCCCTATTTTCTGTGTATAATCCACAATAAGAGGCACTCTTATCCATTCACCTACAGAGCCACAAGATTGGTTTATGAATATTTTAGATTACCCTAACATGCATTTACAATAAAAACATGAGCAATCACTCTTACAAAGTGTCAAATTTTGATCCATTCACCTACATAGCCACAAGATTGGTTTATGAATATTTTAGATTACCCTAACATGCATTTACAATAAAAGCATGAGCAAACACTCTTACAAAGTGTCAAATTTTGATTATTTGTACTCATTACAAAATGCATCGACATGATCCTATCTATTATTTGAAAACCATGTATCCTTCTTCAATCCACCCCTGTATAAAATAAACTAAATACCTTAAATGTAAATTTTGAAAATATTTCTACATAGAATTTTAGTTTTAATAATTTTAATTTGAAAATATATATTTCTTAAAAACTTCACATACTATTAAAGGTACTCAGTATTTAATATTTGAAGTCTTTATCTACCATTTTAAAAACCATAATTTCCTTTCAAAAAGCTAGTCTCAATATCCTCGCATCTCTTAATGTGTAACCACAATTGAAATCCAACCCCTTACAAATTCCACTTAATACAAATAAACCTCTTAAAAAACAGTAACAATCTCAAAGGCATTAGGGAGATCAAATATTGACACCGAGGAATGAGATTAACAGATATAACATCAACTTTTGATAGTTAAACAGATCAAATTTACATTATGGAATAAACAATTGCAATACAGGGTAGTGAAAAGTAGGAGAGGAAAAGGGATTCAAATGCTTCTAGAACTGTAGATACCAAAGACAAATATAGTCATTTCTAGAATCTACATCATGCTTATGTTTGCCAGTATCCATCCATCCTTTTGCTTTTGTCTGGTTCTTTACTTCCTCTTTCTCTTCTGCTACTGCCTTGTGTAAATTAGTAAATGGTACCACTAGCTTCATGTGCATGAATTGCCTGTAATAAAGAATAAATTTTTGTCAGTACCCAAAAAGGGGAATCAACATATAATATTCATAAATATCATTTGAGTAGAAAAAAAACAGTACTCTTCTCCATTTTTCAGCAATGAAGATCAATTACTATCTTTAGTCAACTATTTCTAAATTTTAGTTGAAACTAGCATTTTAAGAGGATGATCTCATGGAGAAAAAACATTGATTTTGTTACAAGGTGGGTTAGGAGGTAAGTAAGGTAAGTAATTAAGAGTACATAGAGATTTAAAATGTCCACAGGAAATCACAATGAAAGACTAATGTGTTAGCATTATGTGATGTGAAAATAATATAAAATATTAGAACACTACTTAAGTCTTTTGTATACCTTTTTAATAGAATATTAATAAAAGTTAATAAAAATACATATAAATAGGTCTTAATTAGAAACAAAATTCACACAATCCAAGATATAGTGAAGATAAATCATAGGTTAAAATCATTTAAAATAGAATTTGTGCATAAAATATACTTTATTTAATTTTGTACATGTTTTTGTTTGGGCTCTAATACATCATCTCCTAGGGCTTCCCAACATGTTGGCAACATGCTACTACTTTACACTTTACAGTTGCCCAGGGAAAAACGAAAACCCTCTGTACACCAAGAATAAGGATTATTTTCAAGAGCCAGCTAATTCTTGTCTTTTCTAGATAAAATTCTGAGCTGCCTGCCAGCCCGCCCTTAAAGCCTGCTACTATGTCAGTTGTACAATTGAATCCTCTTGACACCATAATGTTGGCAAACAGTAGACATGATGTAAGCTTGTTAAGAATAGATAGTTCTACTTTATGGATGTAGGCTATTGAATGACCTCAACTCTGAAATGCTTTTGGTGGGGTAGGGAGGGTGAGAATTTGTGAGATTCAGTGTGACTGTGAAGTGACATGATAATTACTGCTTTACTTCAATAATCTGGCAGAATAAAGTGCAGCAACCAAGCTAATCAAACCAAGTTTATACAATCATTATTATCCTAATGTCTGCATTATATGAAAACTTTTATCTACACACGTTTTCGACCAGGCTTCAACAACATTGTAATAGAGGTTTGAGGGGCACTTATGATTTCTATATTGGTACACTTTCCAACTTTACACTTTATAGGATATCATTCATTATGTGTTTGATTATTCTTAATATTTCTGTGCTGTCCCAAAAGCATAGTTGAGCATGTCTGAACTAAAAGAATTTTGTAAACTGCTTAACATGAATTAGGGGAGAGGATCTAATAGTTGAGCATGTTTCAATAGTTGTGATAATAGTTGTTTATATAATGTCTAATAGTTGTGATAATAGTTGTTTATATAATGCCCAATAGTTGTGACTTGACTACCCATAATTAAACAAAATGTATTCCTTTGATCTAAAAAGCAACCAATCATGTGATGCCACATCAGCGCTCAACTACCCATGATGTGAATGCACAAGTATTGGTCTCACTTTTTTTTTGGGTCTTTTTGGACACATTGAAAAAAAGCATGCTGATGTGGCATCATATTTGATGATGTGGCCCTGAAACGAAATTTATAAGCAGGGGACTTGCCAACTAAGCTGCTGTAAAAAATTGAGAGTGATTTGAACTTTCCACGTAGGATTTTGAGAAGCGCGAAGTTAGGGTGCACAACTACTGAATCCTCTCCCCTAATGCCATTCAAATAATTTTTGATTGGGCTATAAATAAGATAAACAATGAAATTGAACGTTTCACCTTTCTATGTCAATCTAGATTTAAAATTTTGCTTTGTCATAAATACTTGTTGATTAAAGTGATAATAGTGATTTTAGTGTAAATTTGTCCACTTTCATTTTGCTAGTTTAAAAATTTGGAGAAATATAATGGGAAAATTATATAATATAGAATGATATTTTACATTGTTTATAGATGCATAGTGTAATAGTATATTTATTAGCTGTTTGTTATTGTTATTAGTAGGTGGCAATATGTTAGCTGAAAGGTAGTGATATGTTGGTTGAGCTGGTCATTGATGAATAGAGTAGAATAAATAAGAATTAAAAAGTATTTTTTTTTAAATTTATCAAAAAAAGAAAAAGAAATGTTTATTAGAAAGAATTTATTTATTGTTATTAGTAGGTGGCAATATGTTAGCTAAAAGGCAGTGATATGTTGGTTGAGCTGGTCATTGATGAATAGAGTAGAATAAATAAGAATTAAAAAGTAAATTTTTTTAAATTTATCAAAAAAGAAAAAGAAAAGTTTATTAGAAAGATGATTGTGAGAAATTTAAGAAAAATACTAGCATATTGTAAAGGAAAACTACTTTTTTCTAATGTAGATATGGATTAATTATAAATATACTTAATGAGAAACACATTAATCCAGATTAATTAAAATAGATATGATGTAATGTTTCAAGCAAAAGTAATAATGCAAAACTGATTTATAACCTTCTACTAACACAATATATTTGGATAGTAACACTATTGGACCCTATTGTTTAATCAAATCTTAGACAACTCAGACTAAATTACTATTTACACATCAATAATATCATTATATTTCAATCAACAATGGCAGCATAACACTCAATTTTATTATTATAATAAATAACAAATATTGATGTAATTATCAATCTCTTTCTTATTACTATAATGATTGTAATATAGTTGAATGATTCTACAACAACATACCAAAAAGGATAACAAATAAATCAATATAATGTGATTAGAGTTTGTTTCCAATGTAGTGCAAATACAAACTCTATACACAATCACCCTTCAAAATCACTAAGGTTTTTATTCTAGTATTCTCACACTAAGACATAAATGCTTAAAATATGTTCTAGTAGGAATTATGTTGATTCTAGATTATGATGCTAAATAAAGACATTCATACTTGTATATCGTCTAAAAGTAAAATAGGCTATCTCCGCCAGTCATACCCACAACCTCAAATTTGAATAGTGACCCCAAGGATGGGAAGAATTCCACTTTGAATGTTTTGGTACCAAAACAAACCATTGGAAATATTAGAACATATGGTGGGAAGTTAGGATAGAAGAAGAAACACATGTAAAATTTTTAGGGATCGAGAGTTTTCCATACCACAAGACTCATATTACAAGTCAAGGATTCAAGGGTCGAACAATGATCATGTTGGTAGGGACAAGTCCAAAAATTTGACAAATACAAAGGAAAGCAATGGATGAAGGGAAGACATAGTAGGATGGACAAATATAAAACTATTACATGAAGAAGGGAAAAACAAAGTTGGAAGAAAAGGTATACTTGGGGTGCAAAAACACATCAAATAAGGAAGAAACAAGAATAGATCTAATATCCATAGATTTTGAATGACTAAATATGGGATATGTTAAGTTTTCCTTTCTCAAAATTACTTATCCTCATGCAATTGTAGGTTTAGATGTTCCAATTTATGTGGACCTTCCCACATTGCATCCTTCATTGGAAGATATTCCCATTGAATCAAATGATCCTTGGTGCTTATGTGCATTATCTTTATTTCCCTTACATACATGACTACTGGAGGAATCAAAATTTATTTTCCTTCCTTAACAAGTGGAGGCAAATCATTTAAGGGTTCTATATGTTTTTCTAGCACCTTTTTGAGATAGGATATGTAGAAAAAATTATGTATCCTACTTCTCTCCATTAGTTCCAACTCATAGGCCACTTTACCAATTCTTCTCCAAAATTTGTAAGACTCGTAGAAATTAGCTTGAGATTTTCTATCCCACTAGCCTTGAAGGAAGATTTCTTATATGGTTGCAATCTTACAAAAACCATGTAAACTCAAATGTTCTCTTGATCCTATGACAATTTGCATATATCTTTTATTAGTTTTAAGCCTACTGGATATTATTCTTAAGTGACTTAATAATGTCTTAGCTCTAGGGTCAGTGTAGGATCATGGGGGTCCAAACTAGGCCCTTAAGTGGCAAAGAAAATTCAAAAAAATAGAGTTAGACAACTTGACATAAAATTTTGTTCATAGGTTATTAACATAATTTTAAAAATATGTAAGAACATTTTTTTAGCAAATTAAATTTATTTTTTAAGATACTAGTCCTTTTTTAGAAAATAGTAAATCTATTTGGTGAAAATTTGAAATTTCAATGCAGTAGTACTAAATTTTCAAGAAAAATAAAAAGCAGGTGTATGTCTGACCAACCTAAGTACAATAATATATATATATATATATAACTTTCAATACAAGTAGTGGACACATGCTCAGATGTGCCCATTTTTTTTGTAATTTTTTTGCAAGTAAATAATTAGTCATGATAAATACATTTGCTTGACCACCATAACTTGGCCAAAAATTTATGAAATTCATTTTTTCTTTTTTTTATCCTATAGTATGGGAAGCATAGAATGTGATGCATCTTTTAGATTTGAAAAACTATGAAATCGTTTGATAATTAGAGATGTTTTTCAATCAGCCTATCAATTAGGACTTTAGTCATAATGCATGTAGAAAAATAAATTAATAATCTATTAAATTCAAAATAAGGCATATCTTATATTAGTAGAAAGTAGAAAATTTTCTCAGTAAACCATTTTTGTTTCATCAGTTTTGGATAAAAAAAAATCATTAGCCACTTTTTTGTCATATTGCCACTTTTTGGACCTCCATGATCCTGCACTCACCCTCTATTTGACCACATAAATTTCTCTTGATACCTTGATATCCATTAAAATTTAATCAATGAAACTTCAAGATTCATACTTAGATAAGGCTATGAATGATATCATCTTGATTAACATACATGGTAGGTGATATTATAATAGTACTCACCTAAGTAGATACATTTGATCTAAGTCTTCTATTATTCAACAACATAATGTCTCAAATAACCTTTCACCCATTTTTCTATAATATTAATATAGGCATTTATTTGTGGTTGGTAGTTGGTGCTAGGTGCACTGGTACATTTTGACCCATTTTTCGACAAATGACCGTCGAAAAATGGGTCAAAATGTACTAGTGGTGTGATATTGGTTCCACCAAGAGGAAGAGTTGTTTCCAAAAAAAATCATGAAAACCTATTTCTATCATTCATAATGCTTATGGGTAGTCCATGGATTTTCATTACTTCCTTGAAGTATAGATCAACCATTTGTTGCACCTTATAATCTAAAGAGATGACAAAGAAATATGCAAAATTCACTAGTTTATCACAAACAAAATATGTACAATCCTTACCTTGTACTTTTGGAATTATCATGATGAAATCCATTGCAATACTTTCTCATTTTTTCTCTAATATGGGTAGGGGTTGAAAACAATCCACTAGAAATTTTATTCCACTTTATTTTGTTGATAAATTATGTATTGTTTGATATGGTCGAGGGCATCATCCTTGAGTCCCTTCCATGTGAAACTTTCCCTCATTGTTTGTAGGTCTTGAAATATCCAAGGTCGCCCACTAGGGGATTATCATGAACTGACCATAAAATAATTTCCTTCATAATCAATTCTAGCACAAAGTAAACTCTTCCCTTATAGAGAATGAGGGTGATCCCACAATACTAGTTTACAATTTTTGGCCAAACTTGACACTAAACTAATTTTTTCTAACTAAATTTTCACTTTCAGGCACCTATAGTGGCTAAACCATGAGGAATTTGAAGATGATCTGCAAACTAGTTATTTGTGACATTTTTTCTGTAGATTCTAAATATATTTTTTTCAATTTTTTTGGAATCAGATTGCACTTCTTTTTCCATCTCCTTCAAAAACTTTTTTTTTTCAGTAAACGCCATTTTTAAGGAGTCATGCTCACCGTATACAACATAAAAAATTTTTCCATGAAGGATATATTTTTTAAAAAAAAATTAGATTTGTAACTATGATATCTAGCGATTTCATTTGGTTTTATAGTGTTTTATTGAATATTTTTTCCTTAATCATTTTTCGAAGTCAAACCAATTACTTGTTTAGACATAGGCATATTGTATACAACATAACTTCTTTTGTATGTATCGAAATTCAATTCTTTTTTCTTTCTTGGATCAAGGACTTCAATATCTAGTGCATTGATATTTTTCAAAAAAATAAATGATAATTTGCTATTTTTTCACATGTGCAGAACAAAGAGCTTGATTTTCAGTGAAAAACCTACATTCACAAGAAATAAAAAATAAATATAATAATAAAATTAAATTTATTAAAAATTATACTTTTTGGGAAGCTTATAATAAGGACTATATACTTACAAAAACTAAATTTTAAATGAATTCATTTGATCCCCCAAAAGGTAAATCAAATGTGGTTTTTTATCAACATTTTGATAGGTGTAAAGGAAACTCTGTTATAGGTATGGTTTAAAACTAGCGGGTTTCTATCCAAGGGAATTTGATCTAAGGTGGTTTGATCAAACCTTCTTCAATTGGGATCCTTTAAATGAAACTTTTCAAGTCTTAAATCATTATATTTTCTAAAAATATGTGATTTTAGTAAAAATCAGAATCTCCTGGAAATTGTAAACCAATATTGGGGATCACCCATGAGTTCATTATATATGGTGTATGGGTATGTGCAAGATCATCATGGAAAAAACAGGGCCTTAAGTGGTGATGAAAATTCAAAAAAAGCAAAGTTAGGGAACTTGATGTAAAAATTTGAATAAGT
Organism: Sequoia sempervirens; assembly: GCA_007258455.2. Taxonomy (NCBI): domain Eukaryota; kingdom Viridiplantae; phylum Streptophyta; class Pinopsida; order Cupressales; family Cupressaceae; genus Sequoia; species Sequoia sempervirens. Next base: position 47,097 of record VDFB02359592.1, read on the forward strand.
TATCTATATTATTTTAAAAATATGTAAGAATAGAATATGTAGAAAATAGAATGTAGTTTCTAAACTACTAGGTTTATTCTTAAAAAAAAATTCTATTTGGTGAAAATTTGAAATTTCAATGCATTAGTACTTAAATTTCAGGGAAAAAATAAGAAGTAGGTGTCTGTCTGACCACCATAACCACAATAAAATGATAATATTTTTTTATAAGATTTTTGATATAAGTAGGACTCATGTCTAGATATGATGCATATTTTTTTTTGTAATTTTTCCAAGTAAATAATTAATTATGAATTTTTACATTACAACTTTTAAAAATATAAAAAACTTTGTATGTCGACCACCTAAGCTTGATCAAAACTTCATGAAAATTCGTATCCTATAGTCAATGTGAAGCATAGAATGTGACACATGTTTGGATTCAAAAAAAAATGTGATATCGTTTAGAAAGCTATAGATGTTTTCAATGACCTATCAATGGGGACTTTAGTATAATTCACAATAGAAAATGAATAATAATTATTTATTAAATTCAATGTAAAACATAATTTATATTGGTGAAAGGTGAGAATCTCAACTTTAAAAACCCTTTTCATTTCATCAATTTTGGGTAAAAGTAATCAATAAATACCCATCATATGCCCTTTTTTGGCCCATCATGATCACACTTTTATGCCCATACTTTTCATCAAAGTAGTTTTTAATTTATATCATATGAGGCATGTTGTTTGGAATACTATATTGCTTGATTTATTTTTCAGTCGCCGTCTACAGGGCGTGGAACATAGATTTCACCTCTAGATAACATATGAGCAACAACATTCTTGTACCTCTTTGTATATAAATATCAAATTTATGCTTGGATCTATCTACGCTCCACCAATCATTTAGATCCCTCTGATTGAGAAAAATATCTCATGCTATAATGATCATTTTTTACCATAAATCAACCACCCTCCAAATATTTCCTAAATTTGATTGATGTGTGCATAATTTCCAATATTTCCTTATCATAGATGGAGAACCACTTTTCCACTTCTATGAGTTTTTGAATCTTAAAATAAATCAAGTATTTTATTCTACATTATCAATTTAATATCTTCTAGAGTTCGTAAAATTTTGAGAGTGAGAAAGGAAGGGGTGAAGTCTATAATTGCTAACATATGGCTGAAATCTCATTACTCTTTTAGTTTGTCAAATTGCATTATTCACTATGGATCCATGTGAAAGATTCCTTCTTAAGTTAGGACTGGCTAAGGGCATGCATATTTGGGGAGAAGCCTATGAAAATCCATATAGTGTTTGTAAAGGACAATGAATCCTTGTAACTATGTTAAGGTTCTTGGGAGATGCTAATCCTAATAGCTTATATATCCACTTGTAGTGTCTTTTCACTGATGTTGTGTCCTAGGTGCAAGAACTTTTCCATGAAAAACTCACTCTTTGACTCTTTACTAACAAAAATTTGTGCTTCTATAATTCCTAACACTTCATCGATACACCATAAGTGCTTTCCCATGTCTTCTCAATAGATCAATATATCATAAAATAAGACAAGGAAAAAGTATATCAAAATTATTGTAGAAAATTTGATTCATGCATGATAGGAAGGTCATTGGAGCATTCATCAAACCAAATGGCATGGCCAAAAATTGATAATCTCTATATTGACACCAAAAATATATCATTTGAATATCCTCCTCTTGAACTTTGATCTAATAGTAGCTAGATTTGAGATCTATTTTTGATAAACAGAAAACACTATGAAGTTCATCTATCAAATCAGTAATCTTAAGAATGGTCTATAAGTTCTCGATAGTATTCTTATTGAACACTTTGTAACCAATGCACATCCATATTGTGTCATCTTTTTTCTTCACCAAAACCACTAAGGAAGAAAAGGGACTTAAAATGGATCCAATGTACCCCATTTCTAATAGTTTCTTAATCGAATTTTTTATTTCATTCTTATGCTTCCTAAGGTGGTAGTAAATATTAGTGATGATGGGCTTAGTGCCCTCCTCCAACTCAATGATGTTCTCAAATGAATTTTCTAATGGTCTTCCAAGATGAATACTACTAAATACTTATTATGTTTATCCAAGATGCTTTATACATCCATATTATATACCTTATTTCCTTTGGTTTTTTTTGTTACATTCAAAAAGTACTAAGCTACCCATGTGACTTTCCTATGATAAAAATTATCTCCATTCCCTTAGCCAATAAAATCTTTGGCACTTTATTTATCGTTCACCCATGGTAGAAATTCATCACAAGCTACAATTGAAACTTTAAATTCCTTGTGATCTGAAAGTTTTATCTCTGCTTAATGGTGCAACCATTGGAGGTAAGGACCATAATTTGTCTGTGCTACCAACATAAATTCATCCTTCATCATATCCTCCTATATTAAAAGGTTCCAGCACAGGAGATAGTTATACTATATTGGATAGTGAAACCATAAGCCACCAACAACATTGAACCTTCAAATCCCTCTATCACCAAATCCTCACCGATAATCCCTCTTGTGAATTTTTGTAAGTGGCATTAGTGTGTCGAAGTGACACAATATCATTCTCAAAAACCAATGGATTTGAAAGGAATTATAGCAGAGTTCCAAAGAGTGTGGAAAGAGTTCCTCTCAAGATAAATTTTCCTCTTTTAGTTGATCTTATTCTCCAATATCGTATCCAAGTTCTTCTTCACTCTATTGTTTAGTTTCCCTAGATATTGATTCATCATCATACCTTACATAAACGTAATACACATTTTTCCTTTTTCCAAGGCATCTATATCTAGGTGTCCATGGCCCTTTGTACCTCAAAGACAACTTATTCCTTCTAAATTCATTCCTTGTCTCAATGTTTTCTCTTGATAGGAAATTCTCAGTATGATGTGCATTCTTGCAAAATGGTTTCCTTAGAATGAAGGTTGTGGTCTAGAACTTGTTCTTCAACATGCAAGTATCCAATGTTAAACTTCATTTGATGGCCTCTTATAATGTAGGTATTTTAAATCCTTTAAATATTTTTGACGATTCAATTGGCTTTGATGAGAAGAATAATCAATATTCTCTGTAAATGTCTAGTACCATTATTGAAATGTTCAAAAAAATATATTATAAATTCTCCTCAAACACATAGTTTGAGTTGGAGTTCAAAGAATTATCTTGTTGGAGCCTAACCAAACCAACTAAGGTGAGTCACATAGCTGCTAGAATCAAAGTATTGATATGGAGTGAAATTTTCAATCATAATTGGATGGTATGCTTATGATAGGTTGATAAATACGAAGCCTCGATGCAAATTATAATTATATAGAAGTTAAACCCAAAATTTGACCCTTTTGGTAGAGATGGAAAATGATGTCTCCTGCATTTATATTCCTTCAGTTGTAATAATTTTTAGGTTAGTTAGTGATGATCATGTGGTGAGAAAGAGGTTGTGTAAATTGACTCTTGAGTAAATGGGACCCACAAGTACTCCCCGAGTTCAATACCAAAGTTAAGTATGATAATAATCTTTTCATGGATTCCTATGAGATACAAGGAGTTTTTCAAGATCCAATGATTCCCAATCCCCAATTGGTTTGATTTAGAGGTAACTTATACAAATGATCATACTAAACACATTTTGGATAATAGTAGAAATTAGTTGGTTGAATGTGTTAATTTATGAAGGAAATAGGAAGTTACTCTAACCTTTAATAAACATTCATCTAAGAAGAGGAAAGAAAAGGAGGATGAAATTGAAACCCTCTTAGTTAAGAAAAAAAGAATTTACAGAAAGCTACAATAGTTAGAATAGAGGAGGGACCAAGTGCTACATCATCAAAAAAAAGGTAGTTGGTCGAAATCACTTCAATCTTGAAAATTAACTATACCATCTATGCGCGCTATAGCCAAAACCCTACTATACCAACCATTATTGTTACCATTTGAAATTTGCTTTTACCAATCTTAGCAGCTATAAGATAAAAAGAAAATAAAAGAAAAATAAAAAATAAGAAGCTAAATCAAAGTGGCAAAATGAAATAAATGAAGTAAGTTTAAAGGAGGCAATTGAGGATTTCTCAATTTGAAACATATAGATTTATGGTTTATAATCCTAAAAAAACTACAAATGATGCAAAGAGCTATAAATTATTTTTAGTATCATTTGAAGATTTTAAGGGGATTGAAGGGGAAAAATTAAGGGAACTAAATGGGACTAAGAAGGCTTAAGGGTTGAATTTAGGGGACTTGTGGTAAAATATTATAGAGGAAAAGGAGACTCAAGAGGATGAAAGGGGTATATTAACGAGGATTAATGAAAAATACTAAGGGAAATAAAGGGATTTAAAGGGACAGGTTCGTGGACTAAGAATAGTGGGGAAAAATTAAGTTGACTTCTATATATACCATCGTTAAAATGGAAAAGGAATTTAAAGTAAATCACTTATTTAATTTTAAAATTAAATGTCTGACTTATTCAATTGTTGCTACTAATTCTCATCAAATAATAAAATATCAATTAAAGAATAATTATTCACCATATCATTCTTATGCTTGCAATTATAGTGTTTTTTACTAGATTAGTAGGGAAAAAGGGCCTTGACCCCAAAGTTTAGAATATCAGTAACTTAAACAAAATAAACTTGAGAAAAGGCATATAGTCTTACCAAAAACAAAACAACCAAAAAATAGAAAGCTAGAAGTAAAGGAAACAACACCACCAATAGCCAGAGGAAACAACACCCAAGAGCCAAAACTAGTTATTTGATCAAGTTCTAGTTCTCCAATAGAGCATCAACTCCTCCCAATTTTCTTTGACCTAGAGCATTTTCCCTTTTTTGATTGTTGTCTTTAACCAATTGAGGGTCTTTTTCTTTTCCTTGTTTCTTTCTTTGTTTTTTGATTTTTGAATTTCTTGATACAATCCCCATCACAGATTTCAACATTATTCCTTGAGTGACAAAAATCAGATTTCAGATGGTTGATTTCATTCTATGAATTTTGTCATTTTCACTACTAGCACTCATCTTACTCTCCATTTCCTTGAATTTCATCTATAAAGACTCCAATTGAGATCTAACACATGGGAAAATCCTTATCAATTTCAATTCTATCATCTCTTTCACCCTTTTCAACCACATTTCTTTGTTTATCTAGAGGAACATAGGCTAACTCTTCATCCTCCTTCAAGTTTTCTTGTTCTTCCTCATCTTCTTCTTTGCCTTCATCTTCAATGTCCTACTTTTCTTCTTCGTACAACTCCCCCTTCTCAGCATTATCAAAAAGCTCCACCTCAACATCCTCACATTTCTCTTCCTCAACCTCAATTTGCAAGTACTCCCCCTTGTCCACATTAGGGATGTCATCCTTAGAGATATCCTCAGAATGAGGAAGGAACTCCTCATCCTCATAAGCATACTCATCCATATCTTAGAAGAATTTTATTATATTTTTTTGGCATGCTTCCATAAACACCATTATACATGAAAATAATGTGCATCATAAATGAAATCATCATCTATTGAAAAATCAATAACCACATCATGAGAAGATAAATAAATTTAGGATCAAGATCAACAACATCATCAATATTCACCATACTAGATATATCAAATTATAATATTGAATTTTATTAGATGCATGCTCATCAACGATACAAATAAATTGTGCATCAAAATAATTCTATAAATTTGAAATATTATTAAGTATATCGAAGTATTTTTAAAATATGAATTAAACCATATTAATTGGTTTATATCTCTCATCAATTATATGAAATATCTATATTTTCCATCTAATCTCCACTTACATTGACCACATGCATGTGGCATAGTTTGAGGAGCCATGTTTCATATCAAGTACTATATAACAATAATATATAACAATAATGAAACACCATATTGTGATATTTTTAATCAATAAAATTATCCCCATTAAAAAAAATGACATGTCTCAAATATGTTCTCTTTAAAATAACTAACCCCGTGAGAAACATTGTACCCTCACTTTTTTCTAACTTTATTATCATCATGCTCTCCTTCATACAACCAAATAAGTAACAACTCATATAATCTCTAAATTTCCAACTTTGAAAATTAGAATAAAACATCACCTAATGCACACCATGTACAAAGAAAAATTAGAGTATTAGAGTAATCATATATATGCACATGTACATACAATTTTGTCAACATAATGCATAACAATTCTCAAACGTTTTTCTAACCAATCTCAAAATATGGTCATAATCAATAGTTGATCAATTAAAACTATAAGAATATTTTTCAAACTTTTCATCTCCCTATTTTCTGTGTATAATCCACAATAAGAGGCACTCTTATCCATTCACCTACAGAGCCACAAGATTGGTTTATGAATATTTTAGATTACCCTAACATGCATTTACAATAAAAACATGAGCAATCACTCTTACAAAGTGTCAAATTTTGATCCATTCACCTACATAGCCACAAGATTGGTTTATGAATATTTTAGATTACCCTAACATGCATTTACAATAAAAGCATGAGCAAACACTCTTACAAAGTGTCAAATTTTGATTATTTGTACTCATTACAAAATGCATCGACATGATCCTATCTATTATTTGAAAACCATGTATCCTTCTTCAATCCACCCCTGTATAAAATAAACTAAATACCTTAAATGTAAATTTTGAAAATGTAAATTTTGAAAATATTTCTACATAGAATTTTAGTTTTAATAATTTTAATTTGAAAATATATATTTCTTAAAAACTTCACATACTATTAAAGGTACTCAGTATTTAATATTTGAAGTCTTTATCTACCATTTTAAAAACCATAATTTCCTTTCAAAAAGCTAGTCTCAATATCCTCGCATCTCTTAATGTGTAACCACAATTGAAATCCAACCCCTTACAAATTCCACTTAATACAAATAAACCTCTTAAAAAACAGTAACAATCTCAAAGGCATTAGGGAGATCAAATATTGACACGAGGAATGAGATTAACAGATATAACATCAATTTTTGATAGTTAAACAGATCAAATTTACATTATGGAATAAACAATTGCAATACAGGGTAGTGAAAAGTAGGAGAGGAAAAGGGATTCAAATGCTTCTAGAACTGTAGATACCAAAGACAAATATAGTCATTTCTAGAATCTACATCATGCTTATGTTTGCCAGTATCCATCCATCCTTTTGCTTTTGTCTGGTTCTTTACTTCCTCTTTCTCTTCTGCTACTGCCTTGTGTAAATTAGTAAATGGTACCACTAGCTTCATGTGCATGAATTGCCTGTAATAAAGAATAAATTTTTGTCAGTACCCAAAAAGGGGAATCAACATATAATATTCATAAATATCATTTGAGTAGAAAAAAAACAGTACTCTTCTCCATTTTTCAGCAATGAAGATCAATTACTATCTTTAGTCAACTATTTCTAAATTTTAGTTGAAACTAGCATTTTAAGAGGATGATCTCATGGAGAAAAAACATTGATTTTGTTACAAGGTGGGTTAGGAGGTAAGTAAGGTAAGTAATTAAGAGTACATAGAGATTTAAAATGTCCACAGGAAATCACAATGAAAGACTAATGTGTTAGCATTATGTGATGTGAAAATAATATAAAATATTAGAACACTACTTAAGTCTTTTGTATACCTTTTTAATAGAATATTAATAAAAGTTAATAAAAATACATATAAATAGGTCTTAATTAGAAACAAAATTCACACAATCCAAGATATAGTGAAGATAAATCATAGGTTAAAATCATTTAAAATAGAATTTGAGCATAAAATATACTTTATTTAATTTTGTACATGTTTTTGTTTGGGCTCTAATGCATCATCTCCTAGGGCTTCCCAACATGTTGGCAACATGCTACTACAGTTGCCCAGGGAAAAACGAAAACCCTCTGTACACCAAGAATAAGGATTATTTTCAAGAGCCAGCTAATTCTTGTCTTTTCTAGATAAAATTCTGAGCTTCCTGCCAGCCAGCCCTTAAAGCCTGCTACTATGTCAGTTGTACAATTGAATCCTCTTGACACCATAATGTTGGCAAACAGTAGACATGATGTAAGCTTGTTAAGAATAGATAGTTCTACTTTATGGATGTAGGCTATTGAATGACCTCAACTCTGAAATGCTTTTGGTGGGGTAGGGAGGGTGAGAATTTGTGAGATTCAGTGTGACTGTGAAGTGACATGATAATTACTGCTTTACTTCAATAATCTGGCAGAATAAAGCGCAGCAACCAAGCTAATCAAACCAAGTTTATACAATAATTATTATCCTAATGTCTGCATTATATGAAAACTTTTATCTACACACATTTTCGACCAGGCTTCAACAACATTGTAATAGAGGTTTGAGGGGCACTTATGATTTCTATATTGGTACACTTTCCAACTTTACACTTTATAGGATATCATTCATTATGTGTTTGATTATTCTTAATATTTCTGTGCTGTCCCAAAAGCATAGTTGAGCATGTCTGAACTAAAAGAATTTTGTAAACTGCTTAACATGAATTAGGGGAGAGGATCTAATAGTTGAGCATGTTTCAATAGTTGTGATAATAGTTGTTTATATAATGTCTAATAGTTGTGATAATAGTTGTTTATATAATGCCCAATAGTTGTGACTTGACTACCCATAATTAAACAAAATGTATTCCTTTGATCTAAAAAGCAACCAATCATGTGATGCCACATCAGCGCTCAACTACCCATGATGTGAATGCACAAGTATTGGTCTCACTTTTTTTTTGGGTCTTTTTGGACACATTGAAAAAAAGCATGCTGATGTGGCATCATATTTGATGATGTGGCCCTGAAACGAAATTTATAAGCAGGGGACTTGCCAACTAAGCTGCTGTAAAAAATTGAGAGTGATTTGAACTTTCCACGTAGGATTTTGAGAAGTGCGAAGTTAGGGTGCACAACTACTGAATCCTCTCCCCTAATGCCATTCAAATAATTTTTGATTGGGCTATAAATAAGATAAACAATGAAATTGAACGTTTCACCTTTCTATGTCAATCTAGATTTAAAATTTTGCTTTGTCATAAATACTTGTTGATTAAAGTGATAATAGTGATTTTAGTGTAAATTTGTCCACTTTCATTTTGCTAGTTTAAAAATTTGGAGAAATATAATGGGAAAATTATATAATGTAGAATGATATTTTACATTGTTTATAGATGCATAGTGTAATAGTATATTTATTAGCTGTTTGTTATTGTTATTAGTAGGTGGCAATATGTTAGCTGAAAGGCAGTGATATGTTGGTTGAGCTGGTCATTGATGAATAGAGTAGAATAAATAAGAATTAAAAAGTATTTTTTTTTAAATTTATCAAAAAAAGAAAAAGAAATGTTTATTAGAAAGAATTTATTTATTTTTATTAGTAGGTGGCAATATGTTAGCTAAAAGGCAGTGATATGTTGGTTGAGCTGGTCATTGATGAATAGAGTAGAATAAATAAGAATTAAAAAGTAAATTTTTTTAAATTTATCAAAAAAGAAAAAGAAAAGTTTATTAGAAAGATGATTGTGAGAAATTTAAGAAAAATACTAGCATATTGTAAAGGAAAACTACTTTTTTCTAATGTAGATATGGATTAATTATAAATATACTTAATGAGAAACACATTAATCCAGATTAATTAAAATAGATATGATGTAATGTTTCAAGCAAAAGTAATAATGCAAAACTGATTTATAACCTTCTACTAACACAATATATTTGGATAGTAACACTATTGGACCCTATTGTTTAATCAAATCTTAGACAACTCAGACTAAATTACTATTTACACATCAATAATATCATTATATTTCAATCAACAATGGCAGCATAACACTCAATTTTATTATTATAATAAATAACAAATATTGATGTAATTATCAATCTCTTTCTTATTACTATAATGATTGTAATATAGTTGAATGATTCTACAACAACATACCAAAAAGGATAACAAATAAATCAATATAATGTGATTAGAGTTTGTTTCCAATGTAGTGCAAATACAAACTCTATACACAATCACCCTTCAAAATCACTAAGGTTTTTATTCTAGTATTCTCACACTAAGACATAAATGCTTAAAATATGTTCTAGTAGGAATTATGTTGATTCTAGATTATGATGCTAAATAAAGACATTCATACTTGTATATCGTCTAAAAGTAAAATAGGCTATCTCCGCCAGTCATACCCACAACCTCAAATTTGAATAGTGACCCCAAGGATGGGAAGAATTCCACTTTGAATGTTTTGGTACCAAAACAAACCATTGGAAATATTAGAACATATGGTGGGAAGTTAGGATAGAAGAAGAAACACATGTAAAATTTTTAGGGATCGAGAGTTTTCCATACCACAAGACTCATATTACAAGTCAAGGATTCAAGGGTCGAACAATGATCATGTTGGTAGGGACAAGTCCAAAAATTTGACAAATACAAAGGAAAGCAATGGATGAAGGGAAGACATAGTAGGATGGACAAATATAAAACTATTACATGAAGAAGGGAAAAACAAAGTTGGAAGAAAAGGTATACTTGGGGTGCAAAAACACATCAAATAAGGAAGAAACAAGAATAGATCTAATATCCATAGATTTTGAATGACTAAATATGGGATATGTTAAGTTTTCCTTTCTCAAAATTACTTATCCTCATGCAATTGTAGGTTTAGATGTTCCAATTTATGTGGACCTTCCCACATTGCATCCTTCATTGGAAGATATTCCCATTGAATCAAATGATCCTTGGTGCTTATGTGCATTATCTTTATTTCCCTTACATACATGACTACTGGAGGAATCAAAATTTATTTTCCTTCCTTAACAAGTGGAGGCAAATCATTTAAGGGTTCTATATGTTTTTCTAGCACCTTTTTGAGATAGGATATGTAGAAAAAATTATGTATCCTACTTCTCTCCATTAGTTCCAACTCATAGGCCACTTTACCAATTCTTCTCCAAAATTTGTAAGACTCGTAGAAATTAGCTTGAGATTTTCTATCCCACTAGCCTTGAAGGAAGATTTCTTATATGGTTGCAATCTTACAAAAACCATGTAAACTCAAATGTTCTCTTGATCCTATGACAATTTGCATATATCTTTTATTAGTTTTAAGCCTACTGGATATTATTCTTAAGTGACTTAATAATGTCTTAGCTCTAGGGTCAGTGTAGGATCATGGGGGTCCAAACTAGGCCCTTAAGTGGCAAAGAAAATTCAAAAAAATAGAGTTAGACAACTTGACATAAAATTTTGTTCATAGGTTATTAACATAATTTTAAAAATATGTAAGAACATTTTTTTAGCAAATTAAATTTATTTTTTAAGATACTAGTCCTTTTTTAGAAAATAGTAAATCTATTTGGTGAAAATTTGAAATTTCAATGCAGTAGTACTAAATTTTCAAGAAAAATAAAAAGCAGGTGTATGTCTGACCAACCTAAGTACAATAATATATATATATATATATAACTTTCAATACAAGTAGTGGACACATGCTCAGATGTGCCCATTTTTTTTGTAATTTTTTTGCAAGTAAATAATTAGTCATGATAAATACATTTGCTTGACCACCATAACTTGGCCAAAAATTTATGAAATTCATTTTTTCTTTTTTTTATCCTATAGTATGGGAAGCATAGAATGTGATGCATCTTTTAGATTTGAAAAACTATGAAATCGTTTGATAATTAGAGATGTTTTTCAATCAGCCTATCAATTAGGACTTTAGTCATAATGCATGTAGAAAAATAAATTAATAATCTATTAAATTCAAAATAAGGCATATCTTATATTAGTAGAAAGTAGAAAATTTTCTCAGTAAACCATTTTTGTTTCATCAGTTTTGGATAAAAAAAAATCATTAGCCACTTTTTTGTCATATTGCCACTTTTTGGACCTCCATGATCCTGCACTCACCCTCTATTTGACCACATAAATTTCTCTTGATACCTTGATATCCATTAAAATTTAATCAATGAAACTTCAAGATTCATACTTAGATAAGGCTATGAATGATATCATCTTGATTAACATACATGGTAGGTGATATTATAATAGTACTCACCTAAGTAGATACATTTGATCTAAGTCTTCTATTATTCAACAACATAATGTCTCAAATAACCTTTCACCCATTTTTCTATAATATTAATATAGGCATTTATTTGTGGTTGGTAGTTGGTGCTAGGTGCACTGGTACATTTTGACCCATTTTTCGACAAATGACCGTCGAAAAATGGGTCAAAATGTACTAGTGGTGTGATATTGGTTCCACCAAGAGGAAGAGTTGTTTCCAAAAAAAATCATGAAAACCTATTTCTATCATTCATAATGCTTATGGGTAGTCCATGGATTTTCATTACTTCCTTGAAGTATAGATCAACCATTTGTTGCACCTTATAATCTAAAGAGATGACAAAGAAATATGCAAAATTCACTAGTTTATCACAAACAAAATATGTACAATCCTTACCTTGTACTTTTGGAATTATCATGATGAAATCCATTGCAATACTTTCTCATTTTTTCTCTAATATGGGTAGGGGTTGAAAACAATCCACTAGAAATTTTATTCCACTTTATTTTGTTGATAAATTATGTATTGTTTGATATGGTCGAGGGCATCATCCTTGAGTCCCTTCCATGTGAAACTTTCCCTCATTGTTTGTAGGTCTTGAAATATCCAAGGTGGCCCACTAGGGGATTATCATGAACTGACCATAAAATAATTTCCTTCATAATCAATTCTAGCACAAAGTAAACTCTTCCCTTATAGAGAATGAGGGCGATTCCACAATACTAGTTTACAATTTTTGGCCAAACTTGACACTAAACTAATTTTTTCTAACTAAATTTTCACTTTCAGGCACCTATAGTGGCTAAACCATGAGGAATTTGAAGATGATCTGCAAACTAGTTATTTGTGACATTTTTTCTGTAGATTCTAAATATATTTTTTTCAATTTTTTTGGAATCAGATTGCACTTCTTTTTCCATCTCCTTCAAAAACTTTTTTTTTTTAGTAAACGCCATTTTTAAGGAGTCATGCTCACCGTATACAACATAAAATTTTTTTCCATGAAGGATATATTTTTTTTTTTAAATTTAGATTTGTAACTATGATATCTAGCGCTTTCATTTGGTTTTATAGTGTTTTATTGAATATTTTTTCCTTAAATCATTTTTCGAAGTCAAACCAATTACTTGTTTAGACATAGGCAGATTGTATACAACATAACTTCTTTTGTATGTATCGAAATTCAATTCTTTTTTCTTTGTTGGATCAAGGACTTCAATATCTAGTGCACTGATATTTTTCAAAAAAATAAATGATAATTTGCTATTTTTTCACATGTGCAGAACAAAGAGCTTGATTTTCAGTGAAAAACCTACATTCACAAGAAATAAAAAATAAATATAATAATAAAATTAAATTTATTAAAAATTATACTTTTTGGGAAGCTTATAATAAGGACTATATACTTACAAAAACTAAATTTTAAATGAATTCATTTGATCCCCCAAAAGGTAAATCAAATGTGGTTTTTTATCAACATTTTGATAGGTGTAAAGGAAACTCTGTTATAGGTATGGTTTAAAACTAGCGGGTTTCTATCCAAGGGAATTTGATCTAAGGTGGTTTGATCAAACCTTCTTCAATTGGGATCCTTTAAATGAAACTTTTCAAGTCTTAAATCATTATATTTTCTAAAAATATGTGATTTTAGTAAAAATCAGAATCTCCTGGAAATTGTAAACCAATATTGGGGATCACCCATGAGTTCATTATATATGGTGTATGGGTATGTGCAAGATCATCATGGAAAAAACAGGGCCTTAAGTGGTGATGAAAATTCAAAAAAAGCAAAGTTAGGGAACTTGATGTAAAAATTTGAATAAGTTATCTATATTATTTTAAAAATATGTAAGAATAGAATATGTAGAAAATAGAATGTAGTTTCTAAACTACTAGGTTTATTCTTAAAAAAAAATTCTATTTGGTGAAAATTTGAAATTTCAATGCATTAGTACTTAAATTTCAGGGAAAAAATAAGAAGTAGGTGTCTGTCTGACCACCATAACCACAATAAAATGATAATATTTTTTTATAAGATTTTTGATATAAGTAGAGGACTCATGTCCCGATATGATGCATATTTTTTTGTAATTTTTTCTAAGTAAATAATTAATTATGAATTTTTTATTACAACTTTTAAAAAATATAAAAAACTTGTATGTCTGACCACCTTAACTTGATCAAAACTTCATGAAATTCTTTTTTTTTAATCCTATAGTATGTGAAGCATAGAATGTGACACATGTTTTGGATTCAAAAAATGTGATATCGTTTGAAAGCTATAGATGTTTTTCAATCAGCCTATCAATCAGGACTTTAGTCGTAATTCTAATAGAAAATGAATAATAATTATTTATTAAATTCAATGTAAAACATAATTTATATTGGTGAAAAGCTGAGAATCTCCTTTAAAAACCCTTTTCATTTCATCAATTTTGGGTAAAAAAAAGTAATCAACCAAATACCCATCATATCACCACTTTTTGGCCCATCATGATCCTGCACATACCCATACTTTTCATCAAATAGTTTTTATTCCAACATATCATATGTGAGCATGTTGTTGGAATACTATATTATGATTTATTTTTTCAATCCATAAATCTACAAGGCATGGAACATAGATTTCACCTCCTAGATAACATATGAGCAACAACATTCTTCTTCTCTTTGACATACTAAATATCAAAATTGTATGCTTGGATCTATCTCACCCACTTTTTCCACCAATCATTTAGATCCCTCTGATTGAGAAAAATATCTCATGCTATAATGATCATTTTTTTACCATAAATCAACCACCCTCCAAATATTTCCTAAATTTGATTGATGTGTGCATAATTTCCAATATTTCCTTATCATAGATGGAGAACCACTTTTCCACTTCTATGAGTTTTTGAATCTTAAAATAAATCAAGTATTTATTCTACATGAGTATCAATTTAATATCTTCTAGGACTATTGCATTGCATTCCAAAGTGAAAGGAAGGGTGAAGTCTATAATTGCTAACATATGGCACAATCTCATTACTCTTTTAGTTTGTCAAATGTGCATTATTCACTATGGATCCATGTGAAAGATTCCTTCTTAGTTAGGTTGGCTAAGGGCATGCATATTTGAGAGAAACCCCTATGAAAATCCATATAGTATTTGTAAAGGACAATGAATCCTTGTAACTATGTTAAGGTTCTTGGGAGATGCTAATCCTAATAGCTTATATATCCACTTGTAGTGTCTTTTCACTGATGTTGTGTCCTAGGTGCAAGAACTTTTCCATGAAAAACTCACTCTTTGACTCTTTACTAACAAACATTTGTGCTTCTATAATTCCTAACACTTCATCGATACACCATAAGTGCTTTCCCATGTCTTCTCAATAGATCAATATATCATAAAATAAGACAAGGAAAAAGTATATCAAAATTATTGTAGAAAATTTGATTCATGCATGATAGGAAGGTCATTGGAGCATTCATCAAACCAAATGGCATGACCAAAAATTGATAATCTCTATATTGACACCAAAAATATATCATTTGAATATCCTCCTCTTGAACTTTGATCTAATAGTAGCTAGATTTGAGATCTATTTTTGATAAACAGAAAACACTATGAAGTTCATCTATCAAATCAGTAATCTTAAGAATGGTCTATAAGTTCTCGATAGTATTCTTATTGAACACTTTGTAACCAATGCACATCCATATTGTGTCATCTTTTTTCTTCACCAAAACCACTAAGGAAGAAAAGGGACTTAAAATGGATCCAATGTACCCCATTTCTAATAGTTTCTTAATCGAATTTTTTATTTCATTCTTATGCTTCCTAAGGTGGTAGTAAATATTAGTGATGATGGGCTTAGTGCCCTCCTCCAACTCAATGATGTTCTCAAATGAATTTTCTAATGGTCTTCCAAGATGAATACTACTAAATACTTATTATGTTTATCCAAGATGCTTTATACATCCATATTATATACCTTATTTCCTTTGTTTTTTTTTGTTACATTCAAAAAGTACTAAGCTACCCATGTGACTTTCCTATGATAAAAATTATCTCCATTCCCTTAGCCAATAAAATCTTTGGCACTTTATTTATCGTTCCCCATAGTAGAAATTCATCTACTTCTAATTAAAACTTCAATTCCTTGGTCTAAAAGTTTTATCTCTCTTAATGAGTGTAACCATTGGAGAACAAGGACCATAATTTTGTCTACTATGCTACCAACATAGAATTCATCCTTCATATCATATCCTCCTATATTAAGGTTCAACTAGGAGATAGTTATACTATATTGGATGGTGAAACCATAAACCACCATAACATTGAACCCTTTAAATCCCTCTATCTTAAATCCTCACTCAGAAACTAATCCCTCATAAATGAATTTTGTGAGTGGCATTAGTGTCAATGAGTACAATAATATTTCTACCTCTCAAAAACCAATGGATTTGAAAGGAATTATAACTTAGAGTTCCAAAGAGTGTGGAAAGAGTTCCTCTCAAGATAAATTTTTCCTCTTTTATTTGATCTTATTCTCCATTATATTATTCAAGTTCTTCTTCACTCTATTGTTTAGGTTCCCCAAACCTTGATTCATCATCATACCTTACCTCAACGTAATACACATTTCCTTTCAAAAGGCATCTATATCTAGGTGTCCATGGCCCTTTGTACCTCAAAGACAACTTATTCCTTTTAAATCCATTCCTTGTCTCAATGTTTTCTCTTGATAGGTAATTCTCAGTATGATGTGCATTCTTGCAAAATGGTTTCCTTAGAATGAAGGTTGTGGTCTAGAACTTGTTCTTCAACATGCAAGTATCCAATGTTAAAGTTCATCTGATGGCCTCTTATAAGTAGGTATTTTAAATCCTTTAAATATTTTTTTGATAGATTCAATTAAACCTTTGATGAGAAGAATAATCAATATTCTCTCTATAATGTCTAGTACCATTATTGAAATATTCAAAAAATATATTACTTAGTTCTCCACTAAACCACATAGTTTGAGTTGATTCAAAATTATCTTGTTGGAGCTAACCAAACAACTAGACGAGTCACATAAGCTACTAGAATCAAAGTATTGATATGGAGTGAAATTTTCAATCATAATTGGATGGTATGCTTATGATAGGTTGATAAATACCAAAGCCTCTGATACAAAATTATAATTATATAAGTTAAACCCAAAATTTGACCCTTTTGGTAGAATGGAGAAAATGATGTCTCCTACATTGAAGCATATTCCTTATTTATAATAATTTTAGGTTGAATTTAGTGATGATCATGTGGTCAAGAAGAGGATTTATTGTAAATTGACTACTGAGTAAATGAGGACCCTAAGTACTCCCAAATTTCAATACCAAGTTAAGTATAATGTAATAATCTTTCATAGTTCCTATGAGATACAAGGAGTTTTCCAAGATCAAATTCTTAATCCCAATTGGTTTGATTTAGAGGTAACTTATACAAATGATCATACTGAACACATTTTGGATAATAGTAGAAATTAGTTGGTTGAATTTGTTAATTTATGAAGGAAATAGGAAGTTACTCTAACCTTTAATAAACATTCATCTAAGAAGAGCAAAGAAAAGGAGGAGGATGAAATTGAAACCCTCTTAGTTAAGAAAAAAAGAATTTACAGAAAGCTACAATAGTTAGAATAGAGGAGGGACCAAGTGCTACATCATCAAAAAAAAGGTAGTTGAGTCAATCCACTTCAATCTTGAGGTAACTATACCATCTATGCCTTTATAGCCAAACCCTACTATACCAACCATTATTCCATTTGAAATTGTACCACCAATCTTAGCTATAAGATAAAAAGAGAAAATAAAGAAAAATAAAAAATAAAGAGCTAAATCAAAGTGGCAAAAATGAAATAAATAGTAAGTTTAAAGGAGGCAATTGAGATTTCTCAATTTGAAACATATGCAGATTTATGGTTTTATAGTCCTAAAAAAACTACAAATGATGCAAAGAGCTATAAAAATTTATTTTAGTATCATTTGAAGATTTTAAGGGGATTGAAGGGGAAAAATTAAGGGAACTAAATGGGACTAAGAAGGCTTAAGGGTTGAATTTAGGGGACTTGTGGTAAAATATTATAGAGGAAAAGGAGACTCAAGAGGATGAAAGGGGTATATTAATGAGGATTAATGAAAAATATTAAGGGAAATAAGGGGATTTAAGGGGATAGGTTAAGTGGACTAAGAATAATTAAGGGGGAAAATTAAGTTGACTTCTATATATACCATCCGTTAAAATGGAAGAATTTAAAGTAAATCACTTATTTAGTACCACATTAAATGTCTAGGCTTATTCAATTGTTGCACATTAATTCTCATCAAATAATAAAAATATCCAATTAAATAATAATTATTCACCATATCATTCTTATGCTTGCAATTATAGTGTTTTTTACTAGATTAGTAGGGAAAAAGGGCCTTGACCCCAAAGTTTAGAATATCAGTAACTTAAACAAAATAAACTTGAGAAAAGGCATATAGTCTTACCAAAAACAAAACAACCAAAAAATAGAAAGCTAGAAGTAAAGGAAACAACACCACCAATAGCCAGAGGAAACAACACCCAAGAGCCAAAACTAGTTATTTGATCAAGTTCTAGTTCTCCAATAGAGCATCAACTCCTCCCAATCTTCTTTGACCTAGAGCATTTTCCCTTTTTTGATTGTTGTCTTTAACCAATTGAGGGTCTTTTTCTTTTCCTTGTTTCTTTCTTTGTTTTTTGATTTTTGAATTTCTTGATACAATCCCCATCACAGATTTCAACATTATTCCTTGAGTGACAAAAATCAGATTTCAGATGGTTGATTTCATTCTATGAATTTTGTCATTTTCACTACTAGCACTCATCTTACTCTCCATTTCCTTGAATTTCATCTATAAAGACTCCAATTGAGATCTAACACATGGGAAAATCCTTATCAATTTCAATTCTATCATCTCTTTCACCCTTTTCAACCACATTTCTTTGTTTATCTAGAGGAACATAGGCTAACTCTTCATCCTCCTTCAAGTTTCCATCTTCATCAACTATGTTTTGTTCTTCCTCATCTTCTTCTTTGCCTTCATCTTCAATGTCCTACTTTTCTTCTTCGTACAACTCCCCCTTCTCAGCATTATCAAAAAGCTCCACCTCAACATCCTCACATTTCTCTTCCTCAACCTCAATTTGCAAGTACTCCCCCTTGTCCACATTAGGGATGTCATCCTTAGAGATATCCTCAGAATGAGGAAGGAACTCCTCATCCTCATAAGCATACTCATCCATATCTTAGAAGAATTTTATTATATTTTTTTGGCATGCTTCCATAAACACCATTATACATGAAAATAATGTGCATCATAAATGAAATCATCATCTATTGAAAAATCAATAACCACATCATGAGAAGATAAATAAATTTAGGATCAAGATCAACAACATCATCAATATTCACCATACTAGATATATCAAATTATAATATTGAATTTTATTAGATGCATGCTCATCAACGATACAAATAAATTGTGCATCAAAATAATTCTATAAATTTGAAATATTATTAAGTATATCGAAGTATTTTTAAAATATGAATTAAACCATATTAATTGGTTTATATCTCTCATCAATTATATGAAATATCTATATTTTCCATCTAATCTCCACTTACATTGACCACATGCATGTGGCATAGTTTCAGGAGCCATGTTTCATATCAAGTACTATATATAACAATAATGAAACACCATATTGTGATATTTTTAATCAATAAAATTATCCCCATTAAAAAAAATGACATGTCTCAAATATGTTCTCTTTAAAATAACTAACCCCGTGAGAAACATTGTACCCTCACTTTTTTCTAACTTTATTATCATCATGCTCTCCTTCATACAACCAAATAAGTAACAACTCATATAATCTCTAAATTTCCAACTTTGAAAATTAGAATAAAACATCACCTAATGCACACCATGTACAAAGAAAAATTAGAGTATTAGAGTAATCATATATATGCACATGTACATACAATTTTGTCAACATAATGCATAACAATTCTCAAACGTTTTTCTAACCAATCTCAAAATATGGTCATAATCAATAGTTGATCAATTAAAACTATAAGAATATTTTTCAAACTTTTCATCTCCCTATTTTCTGTGTATAATCCACAATAAGAGGCACTCTTATCCATTCACCTACAGAGCCACAAGATTGGTTTATGAATATTTTAGATTACCCTAACATGCATTTACAATAAAAACATGAGCAATCACTCTTACAAAGTGTCAAATTTTGATCCATTCACCTACATAGCCACAAGATTGGTTTATGAATATTTTAGATTACCCTAACATGCATTTACAATAAAAGCATGAGCAAACACTCTTACAAAGTGTCAAATTTTGATTATTTGTACTCATTACAAAATGCATCGACATGATCCTATCTATTATTTGAAAACCATGTATCCTTCTTCAATCCACCCCTGTATAAAATAAACTAAATACCTTAAATGTAAATTTTGAAAATATTTCTACATAGAATTTTAGTTTTAATAATTTTAATTTGAAAATATATATTTCTTAAAAACTTCACATACTATTAAAGGTACTCAGTATTTAATATTTGAAGTCTTTATCTACCATTTTAAAAACCATAATTTCCTTTCAAAAAGCTAGTCTCAATATCCTCGCATCTCTTAATGTGTAACCACAATTGAAATCCAACCCCTTACAAATTCCACTTAATACAAATAAACCTCTTAAAAAACAGTAACAATCTCAAAGGCATTAGGGAGATCAAATATTGACACCGAGGAATGAGATTAACAGATATAACATCAACTTTTGATAGTTAAACAGATCAAATTTACATTATGGAATAAACAATTGCAATACAGGGTAGTGAAAAGTAGGAGAGGAAAAGGGATTCAAATGCTTCTAGAACTGTAGATACCAAAGACAAATATAGTCATTTCTAGAATCTACATCATGCTTATGTTTGCCAGTATCCATCCATCCTTTTGCTTTTGTCTGGTTCTTTACTTCCTCTTTCTCTTCTGCTACTGCCTTGTGTAAATTAGTAAATGGTACCACTAGCTTCATGTGCATGAATTGCCTGTAATAAAGAATAAATTTTTGTCAGTACCCAAAAAGGGGAATCAACATATAATATTCATAAATATCATTTGAGTAGAAAAAAAACAGTACTCTTCTCCATTTTTCAGCAATGAAGATCAATTACTATCTTTAGTCAACTATTTCTAAATTTTAGTTGAAACTAGCATTTTAAGAGGATGATCTCATGGAGAAAAAACATTGATTTTGTTACAAGGTGGGTTAGGAGGTAAGTAAGGTAAGTAATTAAGAGTACATAGAGATTTAAAATGTCCACAGGAAATCACAATGAAAGACTAATGTGTTAGCATTATGTGATGTGAAAATAATATAAAATATTAGAACACTACTTAAGTCTTTTGTATACCTTTTTAATAGAATATTAATAAAAGTTAATAAAAATACATATAAATAGGTCTTAATTAGAAACAAAATTCACACAATCCAAGATATAGTGAAGATAAATCATAGGTTAAAATCATTTAAAATAGAATTTGTGCATAAAATATACTTTATTTAATTTTGTACATGTTTTTGTATGGGCTCTAATACATCATCTCCTAGGGCTTCCCAACATGTTGGCAACATGCTACTACTTTACACTTTACAGTTGCCCAGGGAAAAACGAAAACCCTCTGTACACCAAGAATAAGGATTATTTTCAAGAGCCAGCTAATTCTTGTCTTTTCTAGATAAAATTCTGAGCTGCCTGCCAGCCCGCCCTTAAAGCCTGCTACTATGTCAGTTGTACAATTGAATCCTCTTGACACCATAATGTTGGCAAACAGTAGACATGATGTAAGCTTGTTAAGAATAGATAGTTCTACTTTATGGATGTAGGCTATTGAATGACCTCAACTCTGAAATGCTTTTGGTGGGGTAGGGAGGGTGAGAATTTGTGAGATTCAGTGTGACTGTGAAGTGACATGATAATTACTGCTTTACTTCAATAATCTGGCAGAATAAAGCGCAGCAACCAAGCTAATCAAACCAAGTTTATACAATCATTATTATCCTAATGTCTGCATTATATGAAAACTTTTATCTACACACATTTTCGACCAGGCTTCAACAACATTGTAATAGAGGTTTGAGGGGCACTTATGATTTCTATATTGGTACACTTTCCAACTTTACACTTTATAGGATATCATTCATTATGTGTTTGATTATTCTTAATATTTCTGTGCTGTCCCAAAAGCATAGTTGAGCATGTCTGAACTAAAAGAATTTTGTAAACTGCTTAACATGAATTAGGGGAGAGGATCTAATAGTTGAGCATGTTTCAATAGTTGTGATAATAGTTGTTTATATAATGTCTAATAGTTGTGATAATAGTTGTTTATATAATGCCCAATAGTTGTGACTTGACTACCCATAATTAAACAAAATGTATTCCTTTGATCTAAAAAGCAACCAATCATGTGATGCCACATCAGCGCTCAACTACCCATGATGTGAATGCACAAGTATTGGTCTCACTTTTTTTTTGGGTCTTTTTGGACACATTGAAAAAAAGCATGCTGATGTGGCATCATATTTGATGATGTGGCCCTGAAACGAAATTTATAAGCAGGGGACTTGCCAACTAAGCTGCTGTAAAAAATTGAGAGTGATTTGAACTTTCCACGTAGGATTTTGAGAAGCGCGAAGTTAGGGTGCACAACTACTGAATCCTCTCCCCTAATGCCATTCAAATAATTTTTGATTGAACTATAAATAAGATAAACAATGAAATTGAACGTTTCACCTTTCTATGTCAATCTAGATTTAAAATTTTGCTTTGTCATAAATACTTGTTGATTAAAGTGATAATAGTAATTTTAGTGTAAATTTGTCCACTTTCATTTTGCTAGTTTAAAAATTTGGAGAAATATAATGGGAAAATTATATAATGTAGAATGATATTTTACATTGTTTATAGATGCATAGTGTAATAGTATATTTATTAGCTGTTTGTTATTGTTATTAGTAGGTGGCAATATGTTAGCTGAAAGGCAGTGATATGTTGGTTGAGCTGGTCATTGATGAATAGAGTAGAATAAATAAGAATTAAAAAGTAATTTTTTTTAAATTTATCAAAAAAAGAAAAAGAAATGTTTATTAGAAAGATGATTGTGAGAAATTTAAGAAAAATACTAGCATATTGTAAAGGAAAACTATTTTTTTCTAATGTAGATATGGGTTAATTATAAATATACTTAATGAGACACACATTAATCTAGATTAATTAAAATAGATATGATGTAATGTTTCAAGCCAAAGTAATAATGCAAAACCGATTTATAACCTTCTACTAACATAGTTTATTTGGATAGTACCACTATTGGACCCTATTGTTTAATCAAATCTTAGACAACTTAGACTAAATTACTATTTACATATCAATAATATCATTATATTTCAATCAAAAATTACAACATAACACTCAATTTTATTATTATAATAAATAACAAATATAGATGTAATTATCAATCTCTTTCTTATTACTATAATGATTGTAATATAGTTAAATGATTCTACAACAACATGCTAAAAAGGATAACAAATAAATCAATATAATGTGATTTGAGTTTGTGTCCAATGTAGTGCAAATACAAACTCTATAGGAGATCACCCTTCAAAATCACTAGGGTTTTTATCCTAGTATTCTCACACTAAAACATAAATTGTCAAAATATGTTCTAAAAGGAATTATGTCGATTCTAGATTATGATGCTAAATAAAGACATTCATATTTGTATATCCTCTAAAAATAAAATAGGCTAGCTCCACCAATCATACCCACAACCTCAAATTTGAAGTGATCAAGGGTGGGAAGAATTCCACTTTGAATGTTTTGGCACCAAAACAAACTATTAGAAATATTAGAAGACATAGTGGAAAGCTAGGATAGGTGAAGAAACACATGTAAAAAATTTAGGGATCGAGAGTTGTCCATACCACAAGACTCATATTACAAGTTGAGGATTCAAGGGTTGAACAATGACCATCCTAGTAGGGACAAGTCCAAAAATTTGACAAATACAAAGGAAAAAAATGGATGGAGGGAAGACATAGTAGGATGGACCAATATAAAACTATGAAAATTTCTTATATGGTTGCAATCTTACAAAAACCGTGTAACCTCAAATGTTCTCTTGATTCTATGAAAATTTGCATATATCTTTTTATCAGTTTTAAGCCTACTAGATATTATTCTTGAGTGACTTAAAAATGTCTTACTTCTATTTGATCACATAGATTTCTCTTGATACCTTGATATCCATTAAAATTTAATCAATGAAACTTCAAGGTTCGTACCTAGATAAATCCATGAATGAAATCATCTTGATTAACATGTGGTAGGTGATATTATAAAAATACTCCCCTAAGTAGATACATTTGATCTAAGTATTCTATTATTCAGCAACATAATGTCTCAAATAACCTTTCATCTATTTTTCTACAATATTAATCTAGGAATTCGTATGTGGTTGGTAGCTGGTGCTAGGTGTGATCTTGGTTCCCACCAAGAGGAAGAGCTCTTTCCAAAAAAAAAATCATGAAGAACCTATTTCTTTCATTCACAATGCTTATGGGTAGTCCATGGATTTTCATTACTTCCTTGAAGAATAGATCAACCATTTGTTGCACCTTATAATCTAAAGAGATGACAAAGAAATATGTAAAATTCACTAGTATATCACAAAAAATATATATACAATCCTTACCTTGTACTTTAGGAATTATCATGATGAAATCCATTGCAATACTTTCTCATTTTTTCCCTAATATGGGAAGGGGTTGAAAATAGTCCACTAGAAATTTTATTCCACTTTATTTTGTTGATAAATAATATATTATTTGATAGGGTCGATGACATCATCCTTGAGTCCCTTACATGTGAAACTTTCCCTAATTGTTTGTACATCTTGAGATACCAAAGGTGGACCACTAGGGGATTATCTTGAACTATCCATAAAATATTTTCCTTCATTTTTGATTCTAGCACATGTAAACTCTTCCCTTATATAGAATGAGTTCATTGTATATGGTGTACCTTTCATCAAATAGTCCTTCTAACATATCAGATGTGAACATGTTCTTGGCATACTCTATTATGATTTCATTTTTTCAATCCACAAATCTACAAGGCATGGAACATAGATTTCACCTCCTAGATAACATATGAGCAACAACACTCTTCTTCTCTTTGACATACTAAATATCAAAATTGTATGCTTGAAGCTATCTCACCCACTTTTTCCACCACTCATTTAGATACCTCTAATTGAGAAAAATATATCATGCTATAATGATTTTTTTTACCATAAATCAACCACCCTCCAAATATTTCCTAAATTTGACTCATGTGTGCATGATTTCCAATATTTCATAGATGGAGAACCACTTTTCCACCTCTATGAGTTTTTGAATCTTAAAATAAATCAAGTATTTCTTCTACATGAGCATCAATTAAATATCTTTTCCTAATGCATTGCATTCCAAAGTGAAAGGAAGGGTGAAGTCTATAATTGCTAACATATGACACGATCTCATTAATCTTTTAGTTTGTCAAATGTGCATTATTCGCTATCAATCCAAGTGAAAGATTCCTTCTTAGTTAGGTTGGTTAGAGCATGAATATTTGAGAGAAACCCTGATGAAAATCCATATATTATTTGTAAAGGACAATGAATCCTCATAACTATGTCAAGGTTCTCAATGGAGGCTAATCCTAAATAGCTTATATCTTATCCATATCCACTTGTAGTGTCTTTTCACTGATGATGTGTCCTAGATAAAAAAAATTCCATGAAAAACTCACTCTTTGACTCTTTACTAACAAACATTTATGCTTCTATAATTCCTAACACTTCATCAATACACCATAAGTGCTTTCCCATGTCTTATTGTAGATCAAGATATCATAAAATAAGACAAGGAAAAGGTATATCAAATGCTTGTAGAAAATTTGATTCGTTCATGATAGGAAGGTTGTTGGAGCATTCATCAAACCAAATGGCATGACCAAAAATTGATAATCTCTATATTGACACCAAAAATATATCATTTGAATATCCTCCTCTTGAACTTTGATCTAATAGTAGTTAGATTTGAGATCTTTTGTTGATAAATAGAAAACACTATGAAGCTCATCTATCAAATCATTGATCATAGGAATGGGCTATAAATTCTCAATAGTCTTCTTATCGAACACTCTATAACCAATGCACATCCACATTATGTCATCTTTCTTCTTCACCAAAACCACTAAGGAAGAAAAGGGACTTAAAATGGATCCAATGTATCCCATTTCTAACAGTTTCTTAATAGAATTTTTAATTTAATTGCTTCCTAAAGTGGTAGTAAATATTAGTGATGATGGGCTTAGTTCCCACCTCCAACTCAATGATGTTCTCAAAACATTTTTCTAATGGTCTCCCTATAGGAATATGACTAAATACTTATTATGTTTATCCAAGATGCTTTATACATCCATATGATATGCCTTATTTCCTTTGGTTTCTTTAATTACATTCAAAAAGTACTAAGCTACCCATGTGACTTTCCTATGATAAAAATTATCTCCATTCCCTTAGCCAATAATTTTTTTGGCACTTTATTTATTGTTCCCCATGGTAGAAATTCATTTACTTCTAACTAAAACTTCAATTCCTTGGTCTAAACCTTTTTTTATCTCTCCTAATGAGTGCAACCATTGGAGAACAAGGAACATATTTTTGTCTCCTATGCTACCAACATAGAATTCATCCTTCATATCATATCCTCCTAGATTAAGGTTCAACTAGGAGATAGTTATACTATATTGGATGGTGAAACCATAAACCACTATAACATTGAAACCTTTTAAATCCCTCTTTCTTAAAGCCCCACTTGGCAACTAATCCCTCATAAATGAATTTTGTGAGTGGCATTAGTGTCAATGAGTACAATAATATTTTTACCTCAAAAAAACCAATGGATTTGAAAGGGAATATAAGAGTATCAAATAGTGTGGAAAAATTAGTAAATCACTTATTTAGTACCACATTAAATGTCTAGGCTTATTAAATTGTTGCATTAATTCTCATCAAATAGTAAAAATATCCAAAATAAGAATAATTATTCACCATATCATTCTTATGCTTGCAATTATAGTGGTTTTTACTAGATTAGTAGGGAAAAAGGACCTTGACCCCAAAGTTTAGAATATCAATAACTTAAAAAAAATAAACTTGAGAAAAGGCATATAGTGGACTACTAAAAACAAAACAACTAAAAAATAGAAAGCTAGAAGTAAAGGAAACAACATCACCAACAGCCAATGGAAACAATACCCAAGAGCCAAAAATAGCTATTTGATCAAGTTCTAGCTCTCCAATAGAGAATCAAGTACCTCCTCCCAATTTTCTTTGACCTAGAGCTTTTCCCCTTTTTTGATTATTTTATTTAACTAAGGGTCTTTGTCTTTTCCTTTTTTCTTTCTTTTTTGTTGATTTGTGAATTTTATGAGACAATCCCCATCACAACTTTCAACATTATTCTTTCAAAGTGACAAAAATCATATTTCAGATGGTTGATAAATCATTCTACGAATTTTCATTTTCACTACTAGCATTCATCTTACTCTCCATTTCCTTGAATTTCATCTACAAAGACTCCAGTTGAGATCTAATAGACATTGTAAAATCCTTATCAATTTCAATTCTATCATCTCTTTCACCCTTGTCGACCACATCTTTGTATTTTTCTAGAGGAACAAAGACTAACTCTTCATCCTCCATCAGGTTTCCATCTTCATTAATTGTCTTTCCTTCTCCATCATCTTCTTCTTCACCTTTAGCTTCCATTTCCTACTTTTCTTCTTCGTACAACTCCTCATTCTCGGCATTATCACAAAGCTCCACCTCAACATCCTCACATTCCTCTTCCTCAACCTCAATCTGCAAGTACTCCTATCCAAACTAGGGATGTCATCCTTGGAGATATCCTCAGAATGAGGAAGGAACTCCTCATCCTCATAGGCATCCTTATCCATAACTAAGAAGAATTTTATTTTATTTTCTTAGTGTGCTTCCATAAACACCATTATGCATGAAAATAATGTACATCATAAATGAAATCATCTATTGAAAAATCAATAACCACATCATGAGAAGATAAATAAAATTTAGGATCAAGATCAACAACATCATCAATATTCACCACACTAGATATATCAAATTATAAGATTGGATTTTATTAGATGCATGCTCATCAAGGATACAAATAAATTGTGCATCAAAATAATTGTATAAATTTGAAATATTATTAAGTATATCAAAGAATTTTCAAAATATGAATCAAACCATATCAATTGGTTTATATCTATCATCAATTACATGGAGTATCTTCTCATGATATTTTCCATCTAATCTCCACTAACATTGACCACATGCATGTGACATAGTTTGAGGAGCCATGTTTCATATCAAGTACCAGATAACAATAATGATACACCATATTGTGATATTTAAATAATCAATAAAAGTATACCCATTAAAAAATTAACATGTCTCAAATATGTTCTCTTTAAGATAACTAACCCCATGAGAAACATTGTACCCTCAATTTTTTCTAGCTTTATTAACATCATGCTCTCCTTTATACAACCAAATAAGTAACAACTCATATAATATCTAAATTTTCAACTTTGAAAATTATAATAAAACATCACCTAATGTACCATGTATAAATAAAAATTAGAGTAATCATATATATGCACATGTACATACAATCTTGTCAACATAATGCATAACAATTCTCAAACCTTTTTCTAATCAATCTAAAAATATGGCCATAATCAATTAAAACTATAAGAATATTTTTCAAACTTTTCATCTCCCTATTTTCTGTGTATAATCCACAACAAGAGGCACTCTTATCCATTCACCGACATAGCCACAAGATTGGTTTATGGATATTTTAGATTACCCTAGCATGCATTTACAATAAAAAGCATGAGAAATCGCTCTTACAAAGTATCAAATTTTGATTATTTGTACTCATTACAAAATGCATCGACATGATCCTATCTATTGTTTGAAAACCATGTATCCTTCTTCAATCCACCCCCATATAAAATAAACTAAATAACTTAAATGTAAATTTTGAAAATATTTCTACATAGTTTTTTTTTTTTTTGATAAAAGACATCAAATCCTATATATATATATTATATAATATAAAGATAATTACATATTACAAATATCAACCTTGTTTGTCTTGAGCATTACAAAATGGGATTTTACTGCCAACCCTACTTACAAATATGCAAGTCTAATAAATTCACAATATGCCCCTTTTGCAAATGTGCAATTTAAAACCATAGATTTGAAATTTAAAACCATAGAATTTTAATTTTAATAATATAAGTACTTGAGTTTATTGTGTACTTGAAATGTCCTAAAATAGTCTATGTGGAAGTGAGTTCCTCCATGAAGTGTGACCATCACACATGAATTTTTTCTAGGAGGAACAAGTATCCCTTAGTATCTTAAATTGATTTTCTTGCCAATTTACAAAATGATTGTTTAATGTATGGAACTAGATCAATTTTGTTTTAAAAATCATAAATGTTCCAATAGGTAGTATGCCTTCTATATAATCTAGTTTTGTGGCTCATTTACCATATTCAAAGTTATATTTGATGTACTTGTGTGATTTATAGTAGTTACAATGGCCTACTACCTATACTATGTAGTAAAATGACATACAATGAGTTATGAAATAATAATATAGATACAATTTTCCCTTGCTTATGCTTATATTCTCTTTTCATTTTACCACTCATCTCTTAGAAATAAACACACAATTTGTCTCCTTAATCCTAGAAGAAAAATATATTACATACAATTGTTCTCTTCTCCATTAATTTGACAGACACAATATACATTTATCTTTTGATTACCTTTTTACAAACTAATACAAACTTCATTTATAAATTCGCATACATAAAAAAAATCTTCTAATCTCAAAAACTATCGTGGCTAAGTGTGACTTGGCTAAGGGGTTGGATCTTGGAGAGGTTGCCTTTTGTACTCGTCTTAATCTTCCTCTTCAGAGGGGGGTTGCTACGAGTGTTGGTTAGGTTAAGACAAATAGGTGCAGTTATCCCCTTCGAAAGATAAATAGGGAGGGTCGTTGGAGTCCTCCCCCTTGGGTGTGTTGAAAATCAACATGGATGGTTCTTCTCATGGAAATCCTGGCCATGTTGGTATTGGAGGTGTTGGGCAGACTAGTTTAGAGACTATTGAGTTTATCTTTTTTGTTTATAAGGGTTGGTATACTAATAATGTCATGGAGGCTCTTGCCATTTTGTATTCCATTGAGTGTGGTTGTGCTCTCGGGTGGAAACAGATCATTTGTGAATCAGACTCTCAAGTGGTGGTGAATTTGTTGAAGAGACAACAATTAGAGGATGTTAGTTGGCAGTTGGTTGTTATTATAAAACAAATTCTTAATCTATGTGCTTCCTTAGATTATGTTTCTTTGTCATATTATGTGTGAATGGAATGGGGTTGCAGATTGTTTAGCTAAATGGGCTTCTGATTATTTGCATGATTGGAATATTGCGGACAGGGTCAATTACCTCTGGATTTCTCACAAAAGTTGGACCAATTAATGGAGATTGATAGGGATGTGTAATTCCCTTGCTTTGTACTGCTCTTTTTGGTTTGAATAAATTTTTACCCCTCTTTTAATTTTAAATTTCAAAAATAATAAATAAAATATAAATTTGTATTAAAATATAATAAAATAATTATTATAAATAAGATATAAAATTAAAATTAAAAAAAATATTTTATATCTAAATTAAATTTATCTAAAAATAATAATTTAATAGTGTCAAATGATTACCACCTCTCCTTCAATTTAAAAACTTTTAAAATGTGTAACTAATTATGCAATAGAAATTTTATACTACAACTCTTAACTATATTATTGTTTTACTTCTACACTCATTCCTTTACCATTAGTCTATGCCTCTTATAATTGCAAAGGTGTCTTTTTTACACTTAGAATCCTCCAATTATCTTGCTAATAGTGTAGGTATATTTAGGTAGGACCTTTCATTTTGGCTACAATAATCTTACCAAATTGACCTCTTAATGGATTAATCCTTTTGGCCAACTTAACATTATTATGTAAAACATAAGTTTGGAGACTAGAGGGCAGAATTTGATAGATTGGACATAATACTTCAAATTATAATGCAAATAGAACTATGGTTAACATAGTTACATTTTGTACCATTTCTCACGAGTCAATGATATTCTCAACATAAATTGTATATAAATTAAATATTGGTTTAATTATATATTAAGTCTTCTGTAATAGATATATAAAGTTGTTTAATAGTTGATGATGAGATTTACAACTCATACCAATTCCGGCATATCTCTCACCATTTCAAACGAGTCAATGATATTCTCAACATAGATTGTATGTAAATCAAACATTGGTTTAATTATACTAAGTCTTCTTCAACATGTATATAAAGTTGTTTAAAGGTTGGAGAATCCTTTCATCACCTTTTATAAGATGATGAATGTTTTTTGATTTTATTGTCAGTAAAATATGTTGGAAGTATGTTGTATATTTTTATGTTTTATAATTGTTTAAGATTAATTAGATTGTTTTGAGTACATACATGAGATTTTTATTTTGACTTGTAATTTTAATGCATTCATATAAATTACAATATAACTTTTGCATGTATATTAATTTTGAATATGTATAAAAATTGAGTTTTTATTTTTATTTGCTTCAAACCCTATACGCATTACTTCTATCATACATATTTATCAGACTTATCTTTTATACAAAATATATTATACTCCAGACTAATTTAAATATACCTATGTATAGACTTAATAAATATCCATTTCATTAATTAAATTGTAAATAATATATTTTTTAAAAGTAAAAAAGTTCTATTTCTTAAATCAAATATAAATGAAAAAAAAAAACTTAAAAACTTCGATGCTCAGTATTTAATAGTTAAAGTCTTTATCTACCATTTTATCCTTTTTAAAAGCTAGTCTCAATATCCTCACATCTCTTAATGTGTGACCACAACTGAAACCCAACCCATTACAAATTCCACTTAATACAAATAAAACTCTTAAAAGAGTAACAATCTCATAAGCCAAGGCATTAGGAAGATCAAATCTTGACACTGAGGAATGAGATTAACAGATATAACATCAACTTTTGATAGTTAAACAGATCAAATTTACATTGTGGAATAAACAATTGCAATACAGGGTAATGAAAAGTAGGAGAGGAAAAGGGATTCAAATGCTTCTAGAACTGTAGATACCAGAGGCAAATATAGTCATTTCTAGAATCTACATCATTATGTTTGCCAGTATCCATCCATCCTTTTGCTTTTGTCTGGTTCTTTCCTTCCTCTTTCTCTTCTGCTACCGCCTTGTGTAGATTAGTAAATGGTACCACTAGCTTCATGTGCATGAATTGCCTGTAATAAAGAATAAATTTTTGTCAGTACCCAAAAAAGGGGAATCAACATATAATATTCATAAATAGCATTCGAGTAGAAAAAAACAGTACTCTTCTCCATTTTTCAGCAATGAAGATCAATTACTATCTTTAGTCAAGATGGGTAGCCACTTAAACTTGGGGTGCAGAAGATGTTCATGGAGATTCTCTTTCAGTAGGCAAAATAACCTTCCACAAACTATTCATACCCTTTGCTCAAAGGATAGTGAAAGGATAGTTAGGACTTGGTTGAAAGATGGTAGGGAGCAAGATATGCAAGCCTTATACTGCTAATATAATCTCTAGCCATTTTTTGATGCTGCATGTAAACAGCCAGCGGGCAGTTTAAGTGAGGCCCTGTCTCTACCTGCTCACTAGAAGATGTTGGCTGTAAGCTTTTACTTTTTGAGAAGATAAGATTGAGGGAAGTATTAAAAAAAGCCTATATAAATGTAGATCAAAGGATTTACTCAAAGAATCTTCTTCATGAATCTGTATATAGTACTCTTTATCTCAAAACTTGGCAGAAAGGGATCCTTCTAGTGATAAAAACTCTCCAGACCTTGCATTAAAAATTTAGATTCCTCTCAGAGCCAGCTTACAAGCATTGTCTTTATATCAAACTAGTGATGTAAATACTTAAGTTTAAACACTATGTAACAGAAAAATGGATGCTCATAACTTCAAAAACAAAGCAGAAAAACTCTGAAGCATCCTTAGTTTCCTGAACACAAATTATGATTACTACAGAGCTCTATCTAGGTAGATTGATGATACAAAGATGTGAAAAATTGAACATACAAGGAAATGAGTTTATAGATATGCCTGTTCTCATTTTCTCCCTATTTGCCTCCTGAACCCTGTCCATTAGAAGTTGAAGATTTGTACTTGGGAAAAGGCACTTGGTCTGCTTCAATGCAACTCAAGTCCTCTAATAGAACCTGATAATGCCTTTTGACTTCTTCAGAGGATTTCCCACCAACCATGGCAGCCACATTTTGCCAACGGTCAGGAGTGTCTTTGTCATAGATAGCTATGGCGTTCTCAAACAATTTATTTTGCTTGGCTGTCCAGGAACTCTTTCCAGATGAATTTTGATTACCAGCCATGTTGCTTTTTCAAGCCTCCAAGCAAACAAATTTAGAACAGGACTTAGAGGAACAGTAGATTGCTCTGCCAAACTGATATGTTCGAAAACCTTTCACTAACAAAATTTATATTACAAGTTAGAACTACAACTCTTAATGGACCAAAAATCCAACTGGTCTACAATAAAAGATTAGTCAATACATTCCTAAATAAACACATGCACTCTAAACTTAAAAGATAAGACAATGCAATTTTTAAGAAAATCTGTGAATACCCGATTCGCTCAGATGCTTTAGAGCTCTAAACCAAAGGTATATGACTTCATACAACTCCAGAAAAGTGCATATATATAATCTTATAAAAAATGAAATGATTGGGAATTCAAACTAGATTAAGTAAAAGCTAGAAAACTGCAAAACAAATAAGACCTGAGAGTATCTTAAGAAAGCTATGGGTGAAATTCACAAGAAAAATACAGTTAGGATAGTTTCAAGGTTCTGAATTCAATTATCGAGTAGCAAAGCTATAGAAAAGGGGACTGACAAATGGCATCAAACGCCCTGACAGAGACTAAACTTGAAGGCAAACTAAGGATCGATTCAACTGTGTTATAAGGGAGAAAAAGAAAAAGGCTTAGAGGGGATGATGGCTTTGAGGCTTTGCAATTCAGTCTCCAAGGCAGGGGAAGCTGTTTGCATTGGATGAAATACCTGGGCAGTCTGAGTCCTTATAAATGAAGTGGAGCTTCGATTGAGGAACGATGAGCCAGTTGTTAGAATTTGTGGTAGACCAGTGGAAGGAATAATGAGTGACCCATCTGTATGGAAGCTACACGATGGATTGGACAAGAGGAATACGAATCAGAACACCCCTGTCAAGTGAGCAGAATCCACCAACAGGATTCCCTCCTCATCAATCACCAACTCTGCAAAATACTTCATTAGAAAAAGAAATAAAAAACAATGATAATGGCAAAGCCCGGGAGTGCTGGCCATCAGATTTATTTATCCTTCCTCACCATCAGATTTATTTATCCTTCCTCACCATAGGGCCTTACAAGCTTTACCCATCAAGTGGTTCTAATATCCCTTGATTGTTTTGACAGTTTTAAATATCAAGTGGATTGAGTTGGCTTTGTGGATGTCTAATTCATAGTGTATGATACATCATCTCCTAGGGTTTCCCAATATGTTGGCAACATGCTACTACTTTACACTTTACAGTTGCCCTGGTGAAATGAAGGCCTCTTTGTACCAAGAATAAGGATCATTTTCTGAGCTGCTTGCTAGCCAGCCCTGAAAGCACGCTGCCTTGTCACAGCCACAATTGAGTCCTCTTCACGCCATAATGTTTGACAAAAAGAAAAACGTGACTTGAGCTTGTTAAGAATAGATAGTTTTACTCTATGGATGTAATGATTGAGCTCAACTCTGATTTTTTTGGTGGGGCAGGGAGGGTGAGAATTTGGCAGATTCAGTGTGATTGTGACTGCTACTGTGAATTGACAAGATAATTACTGCTTTACCTCAATAATCTAGCAGAATAAAGTGCAGCAAGCAAGCTAATTAAACCAAGAAGTTATACAATCATTATCATATGTTATTCTGTATCCGCATTGCAGAAGACTTTTATCCACACTGTTTTCCAACCAGACATCCACAACATCGTACTGGAGTGTGGGGTGGCACTCGGGATTTCTGTACTCATACACTTTCTAAATTCACTCTTCATAGGAAAATACTCATTATGTATATAGTTGAGCATGTCTAAACTGGCTCTAGGAAAATTCAACGCCAGCAATTCACCACAGGAAAATTCACCTCCAACAATTCCCCAGGGGAAAATTCACCACCATGACAAATTCACTTCAAGGAAAATTCACCATCAGCAATTCAGGGCCACGAAAAATTAATCCATTAACATTTTTTAATATATATTTCCAAAACTTTGATTTTTTTTAAAAGAATAATTCGATTTATGATAATAAAAATGCCTGAAAATTATTCTTTTGCAAAAAAAAAGTCGAAGTTTTGGAAATATATATTAAAAAATGTTAATGTTATTAATTTTCTGGTGAATTGCTGGTGGTGAATTTTCCTTGAGGTGAATTTGCCATGGCAGTGAATTTTCTCGCAGTGAATTGTTGGCGGTGAATTTTCCAGTGGTGAACTGCTAGAGGTGAATTTGCCTGATGTCGTCTAAACTAAGGAAGTTTTGCAAACTTCTTAACATGAATTAATGCCCTTCAAAGGGATTTTAAATTGAGCCAAAATAAAATAAACTCCAAAATAAAAAGTGTTATGCCAATTTATATTTAAAATGTTGCTTGCTCATAAATTCTTATTGATTAGAAAGTGATAGGGGAGAGGGGCCTATAGTGGAGCACCCTTTCTTTAGATGTCCACATGGAGTGCCACATTAAAAAATTTGCAGCCATGTCATACAACCTTTGATGGACCCATCAATTTTTTTTTAGCCAGTTGGATTAAATCTGCCACGTGTTATGCTCCAATTGGTTTGACGTGTTCATTACTTGCCTGTTTGGACAACTGACCAATCATCGGTCAGGTCCACCTCAAGAGGTTGCATGGTGGAGACCTGGCAGTAAGTCGAACAAATGCATGACAACCGAATAGTTTGTCGCCTAAAAGTCCACTTCCTTGCATTATCATGTGTCGCCTCCTCGATCCCTTCCGTCCAACCACTTGCACTATGTGTCGCTTCCCATTTATTCAACCCAAATGACATGCAATTCCAATGGCTTAGATCATTCAATGCTTTGAAACCTCATACATCTTGCTCATTTTCACCCCTTTCCTACACACATCTTTTGAAGTCTTCATTGCCTTAGGCATTGATACATGTTCGGCTCTACTCTTTGCAAGAAATCTTTTGATATTGATACATGTTTGGTTGTTATGAAATAACTTGCACAAAAGAAGAATACAATAGGAATATGATGTAAATACTTGATAATAATATCCCACTTTGAGGGGGATACCTCCAATATTCTTCAATAAGAATACAATACTCAATATGATGATAGTAACCTACCTATACCTCTTATATATACCATACTTATGCCTAGGATATCACCCAAACTGGCCTAGATAACCCTATATAAGTCTTAGGCCAACCTAAATAACTAAATAACAATACAATAATGATAATATGACTTAATTTAGAGTAAAGCTAGCCACAAGACGACTACTCGTAACACTATACATACTATAAGGGTAGGGGCATAACATTACCCTCCTCTTTACAAAAGCATTGTCCTCAATGCTATCTAGGGGAGAGGACCCAGTACTTGAGCATGTTTCAATAGTTGTGATAGTAGTTGTTTATATAATGCCCAATATTTTTATCAATATTGGACCAATAGTTATGACATGACTACCCATAATTAAACAAAATGTATTCATTTGATCTAAAAAACAACCAATCATGTGATGCCACATCAGCGCACAACTACCCATGATGTGAATGCACAAGTATTGGTCAACTACATCTTGACAAAAAGCATGTTGATGTAGCCCTAAAACGAAAGCTATAAGCAGGGGACTTGCCAAGTAAGCTACTATAAAAAATTGGGAGTGATTTGAAATTTCCATGTAGGATAATTAAAAGCGCGAAGTTAGGGTGCTCAACTACTAGGTCATCTCCCCTATTTCTTTTTCTTCTTCATCATCTCTATTTTTATTTTTGCTTCTTCTTCTTCTACTACTTCTTCTTCTTCTTCTTCTTCTTGTTCTTCTTCTTCTTATTCCTACTCTTGTTCTTGCTCTTATTCTTGTTTTTATTCTTGCTCTTTCTCTTTCTCTTGCTCTTTTTCTTTTTCTTGTTTTTGCTCTTGTTCTTTCTCTTTCTCTTGCTTTTTTCTTGTTCTACTTCTTGTTCTTTTTTTTTTCCTCCTTTTTTGTAGCTACTTTTTGTTGTGAAGAAGTTTTAGAAAGATAATTTTGCAATAAATCACACAAATTAAGTCAAAATACTCTAAATATTTTTGTAACTTACTAAAGCCTAGGTTGCACTTCCTAGAAAAAATTCCCAAAAAATTAGGTGTTTTACAACCTTGAGAGCGACTTTTGGGAAAAAATGATTCTATAATAAATAACTTAATTATGCTCCAATTATATTGAAATTTTTACTATAGGCTCCTCTCTTAATGCTTCAAAAACCCACTAAAAATTTAAAAGAAATATAATAGGATTTAGAAAATATGCATTTTCCAAAAAAATTGGGTAGAAACCCTAATTCCGTAATAAATCCCTCAATTTTGCTTCAATTCCTTTGAAATATGGATTGTAGTTGCTTGAATATGATTTTTAAAATATGTTTAAATATGAAAACAAAAATTCACCAAAATTTGGGAGATATGCATTTCATAAAATGGCCCCTCCAAAATTGAAAAAAATGCCTTGGCATCACAATGTTGAGATCATGCTCTAATACCACTTGTTATGAAATAACTTGCACAAGAGAAGAATATAATAAGAATATGATGTAAATAATTGATAATAATATTCCACTTCGAGGGGGCAACCTCCTAATCCACTTTGATGGGAATACCTCCAATATTCTTCAATAAGAACACAATAGTCAACATAATGATAATAATCTACCTATACCTCCTATATATATACCATACAAGATTTATTTAAAAATGCCTAGGATATCACCCAAGCTGACCTAGATAACCCTATATAAGACTTAGGCTGACCTAAATAACTAAATAATAATATAATAATGATAATATGACCAAAGTAAAAGTTAAGGTAGCCACAAGATGACTACTCATAACATTATACACACTATAAGGGTAGGGGCATAACATTGGCTCCACCCTTTCTTCTTGGGACCGCTTGGCGATGGTATTAGAGTAATTTATTTGATAGTTTCAGGCATCCAATTCGTGACCCATGTGAGGTTTTTAACCTTACTAACGTTGTACCATTGTCTTGTGTTTGTTGTTGCTTTATTCTTTGAATAATTTATTTGATTTCTTTGAATAATTTGCATATAATAAATTTTGTGTCTAATAACTTGAAGGTTATGTTAATTTGTGAGTGCTTCTAAAATGAATATTCACAAGTTTTCTTTGGTATATTTGTAGTGTGATGGTTATGTTTTGATTATGTTAAAACTAGACAGTACCCATTACAAAGCGGCCATGGAGGCAAAGGACAGGTGACTCATAAAAAATGAGACCACTAAAAGGCTATGTTGCTTTTTGTGTGATGGTTATGTTGCTTTTTGGGTGCTTCCAGATTTTTTGCTCATAAACATAGTTACTTTAGCAAAAAAAACATGGTTCTTTTCAAGCATCACCATGACTTATTTCATGGATTTCCAATCTCCAAATTAGTTTTTTGTTTGTTTTAATATTAGGGTTTTGATATTATGATAAAACAATGAGTAGGGTTTGAATGTTTTAGATGTAGTTGATTCTATCTTATTTTCTTGCATGGATTTGTATTCATTTATTCTTCATTTCAAAAATAATTAATGTGTAGTTCTTCATTTGTTTTAAAATATTTGTAAAATGTAAGATTCCCTCAAATAGACAATCTCATAAAAAAACCTAACAAAACAATTTTTTTTAAAACAACAATAACCACAACGGAATTGCAACAATAACACATGTCATAATTGCACGAAAATATGCACACAAGTATCACAATAATATGATGTTAGAGACAAAAAAAACTTCACAATTTCATAAGCAAGGTGGCAATAGTGAAAGACTAATCAATCATGGGATAGATCCATCATAATAAACAAGAGAGGGAGAAAGAGAACATCTCCACACAACGATCAATTACAACTCACGATCGTGTTCTATACCCAACATGACTCAGGAATAGGATGAGGGAAACGAAAACCTCCAATCCTCATCCAAGAACACTAAACAACACTAAACATAGACACAAACCTTCACAAGAGGTTACCTAACCAAGAGGCACAACTCACCACAAATTGGAATGGCAATGTTCAAGTCACTTCCAAACAACCCCACACTTCCCAAAGCAATCACCCGAGGGAAGAATTGTTCCACAACACCCCATGAACTATGAGGATTATTTAGGACACTCACAAGACAAACCATGAAGTCCTATAATGTTCACAAGACTAGAGGAACAATCTCCCCAACCCTAGGTTTGACAACCAAGTCATATCAGAAGGTTGCACACAAAATGATGCAAGAGATGACATAAGTCCTCAATGATGACACTTGAGAACTAGGTCAAAGCACTGCCAAGACCCTGAGACTATGGTGAACAACTTTTGTTCACATTTTTTTCCAAATGAAGTCTTGAAAACACAAGAAAAGATCAAGGTCAAATTTGGAGAAAATATTACTAGGTTCTAAAGTTTTAGATGGTCAAAATGGCTAGACTAGAAAAAAATAGGGCATAAAAAATAGTTGACAAAGGCATAGGGAGTAGAAAACCTCTACCAATTAGTGGTTGAGAGGATTTACATTCTAGAATTTGTATGGGGACCAAGCCACCCCAACATAGTATCAGGCCGCCCCAACACACTAAGTAAAATTGTTGGTTTTTTTGACATACAAAACCAAGCCATCCTTAATACCAGGCTGCCCCTGATTCTACCAGACCACCCCAAATACCACCAGGCTACCCTAGATGCTAGTAGGTTGTTGCAATAGAGAGGCAATTTTCTAAAAATTTAGGTTAACTTATTGTTTGACAGGGCCACCTAGGTATAGGACTAGGCCACCCAACTATGGATTTTGACACTTAGGTTCATTTTAAGCACCAAATAAAGTTTTCCTATGTTTGATAATGCATTCTATCATCATGATAAGGATATGCATAAGATATCATGCTCATAACCAATATTGAGACACATAAATAACCGAAACACACTTTTCTTTTACAAGCTACATCCATCTCCAAAGAGAGGTTCCAAATTAGTAAATTATATTATAAATGAATGAGATACATCTATCTACATGAATTAAACTTGAATTTACATGATTCCATGTCATTCCTTGATCCACAAACCTTAGGTTTCTAATAGTTGTTACCATGCCACCTGACCTCATGGAATCAAAACGATCCACTCTCACCATGCTAGGAGATAGTCACATGGGCCACAAACACAACACTCATGCCAAAAAAATGCGGGAATGGATTACACACATGTCATACATAATGTACAGACTCCACATGTACATCATTGGACAACCAATCATCTAATCACATAATGAATCTAATATAATTAAGCACATGGGATAATCACATTTGGAATAACATAAACCACATTGGGAAACCTCATCAATGTCAAATCACAAATCCGCATTGGGCCAACTCACCAATGTCATAAAAGGTCATCCTTGAGCGAACTCACTAAGGGTAAAACATTACATACACATGGAAGGGAATACACCATCCTTTAGGATTCTACT
Source organism: Sequoia sempervirens (assembly GCA_007258455.2). NCBI lineage: Eukaryota > Viridiplantae > Streptophyta > Pinopsida > Cupressales > Cupressaceae > Sequoia > Sequoia sempervirens. The sequence continues at coordinate 88,380 of VDFB02359592.1, forward strand.
CAACTATAATAGGGTTAAATATCAGAGAGAAAGAGAGAATTTTATTGTGGACACTCACATGGGGCTCAATGTAGAAGCAAGCATCCTCTCATAAAAATGAGGATACTTGATCTTACAAGTCTTATGCTCCTTGAGAGGTTTGTCTTCCTTGATCATCCTTAGCCTTTACGAGCACTCGAGGCATGAGAGGGATATCCATTATCTTGTTTAATTAATTACCCATGTTTCATTGGTTCACTTATTAATCCAAACTCCCCACATCGTGATTTCCTATAGGCCACTTTGGGTTGGGTTCATGTTGGGAGCCATTCCCAAACTCTCTCTAACACTTAGACCCTAAACTCATTACACCCTCCAATGAGAGTGGCAGGAAAACCAATGAAAAAATTTAATCTTTCCAAAATCAATAACACTTTCCCATAATACATAATATCACATTTCACAAAGTACAGCTTTGTTGGAACATTCCAAAACACCCACGGCACCCTCCAATGAGTGTGGCATGAAAATCAATACAAAAGTTTTTTTTTTCAAACTCAATGAAAATTTTCCACAACACCAATTATCACATTTCATGAAGTTCCATCTTTTATAACATTCAAAATCATCCATTTTCATGCAAAATTTTCAAAATTTCAAATATTTCAATAAAGCAAACTAGGTTTTTCCCAATTCCACCATTAAAATTTATCAAAAATTTAAATTTAAAAAATAAAAAATCTAAGAATTTACCCTTTGGTTGCAAATATGCCTAACACCCCTCTTAAGCTATAAAATTGACATTTTCATCATTTCTCAAAAATGTAGGAATGGTAACCCCTCCATTTTGAAAATTTCCAAAATTAAATAAATATTATCCCTTACACAAATTGAAATGTGAAATAAAAGGAGATGGGAGGATTCTATACTCTGGCCCTCATCATTCTCCTACAAACAAACTTGAAAGAAACTGGTTAAATGAATTAAAAAAAGAAAAATACATAAAAAATAATCCAATTTTGAAATAAAAAGTACATCACACACGTTAAATGAGAGCTCGCAAGGATCAACATGCAACATCCCTTATCAATTCCTAACCTAATGAATTTGAACTCATCAAATTCTACCATCGAATGCACCCCCAATCAAAAAATTAATTTTCACCTAAAATAGGGTTTTTTCTCTCCCAAAATAAAGTTACATAATCAAATAAAATCCCACTTTCTCTTTTTTCCCCTTTTTCCAATTTCTAATTTAATGATACAAAACTTATTTTCTATTCCTTAAATTCCTGCATTTCCTAAATCCCAAATAAATTAAATCCATTGCTAAATAAAATATATTATTTAAATTCATGCTTTAAATCCATATAAGTATATTCTTTTAAAATTAATAAAATTAAAATTCAAACATGGTAATTAAATCAAACACAACTCGCAATTCTCAACTCGATGAATTTTCAAAATTTAAATTAAACAATAGATAAATTTCATTTCTTCTTTCCCTCTATTTTCCCATTTCCCAAAGCATAGAGAATATTTTAATAATAAATATAAGAATCATTTAAATTCCTAACATTTCATTTATGAGAAAAATATGGAATTTAAACAATCAATTAAATCAAACATTTACGGGTTGTTCATGACATATATAGGAATTATGGAATACTCCTAACTTGGATATAGGTTTACATAAGGTCAAATATAACACATATCATACTCGATTTGTGTATGATTGAGGAATGGATATGAAGGGGGGGGGGGCAATGTGACATCTTTGATTTTACCACCATTAGGGAATAACTCAGACCTATGTAGCTAGGTGGAGAAATAACCCTATACTTGTAACCATTCAATGCACATCAAGGGTACCTACTCAATGTATATATAGCCAAATCACAACATAATCATCCCAAGGAGGTCAAATATGAAAATAAACTTGCAGCCATTTAATGACAATTTCCACATAACCCAAAAGAGAAATCTATGCAAATAAGTACTCATAATCCATATGCAAGAGAATAGACAACATACCCATCAAAGATGACACAAGATATACCCTAGGAAAACTCTCAAGAGGGAAAAACCCAGCCTCCAAAAACATCCATCACTCATGTATTATGCAACAATAAACATTACAATACATCTTCAGAGTCTCCATGAACACCATTGAAGCATCAAGCCCTATCCAAGAAATCCACGTGAACAAATATGTAACCACACATCCCATGCCATGCTTCAAACCTCCACAAATGCTAACAAGAGCTAACCTGCCAACTGACCTAACTCAACAACTACCCTTGTGGTTGCTTTTATAAAACAAGCTCCACAAAACCACCAAGTGATTTTACATAAAACCATGTGACTAAAACCATGAGATTACAAAACCATGTCCCCACATTTAATATTGGGTACTTTATTTAAATTAATTTCCCCAATATTAAATAAATACATTTTAGCAACTTAACTTATGCCCCAATGTTACATACAACCTAAAGTGGCCCCATGAATATTAACCCCTAGTGATGCACATACTTTTAGGTCCCCTAGGTGCACCACACATATAATAAATAAATAATTACATTACAAACATTATGCAAAGTGTACAACACACCTTTTTCTAACATTCTCCCACTTGTTGTATACATTGCATAAGGGGAACAAGTAAACTCAAAACATGAATCAAGTGAACAATCCATATAGCCACATATACCATCAAGGAATCAAAGTGCTCCATGTGCTCCATCAAGATACATGCAACAAGAGTCAAAGTGACCACCATCCCAAGCATGAATGCTCTTATCCTCCATGACGCCAATACACAAATATAAGAATCCATCCAAAGAGAATCCACACAATCTGTCACAATGAAGCATAAGTCCTACCTCAACTGATATCTCAAACACAAACACTCAATCCAAAAGTATCAATATGCACTAGTAGTTGTCAAGATACACAAACCCATAGCTGAAATAACATCCAAACAAAAGTGCCAACTCATCCAACTATCCATGCCTCCAAGGTATACTAAACATAATAAACTCATGCCATAAACTCCCACAAACTACAATCATAAACTCCATGTGCAAACCTGTCAAAGAGTGACATACACATCCAATTAATAGCTCCCACTACATGGGCAATGCAAATCTGAAAATGATCAAGGAATAGGTCAAGTCTACCAATAACATCATATATAAAGTGTAAACAACATCATGTAGTACTACCAAGGAACATCCACAATGATATGAAAAACCTGTAACAACAAATATCACTACAAGTCTTCATAGCTCTCCCAAGTTCTCCACACCCAACAAAGGAAAAAGATAAAGGAACCTCCATGTCATCACCCAAGAACACAATTGAAAACACATGACCACAAGCTAGTGATCACAATAGCTCCAACCAAGCCTCAAACTAATGTAATGTGAAACCAAACATCCAAGAAGATAACCAAGACCAAAGAGAGAAACTTTGCTCATCATATACCTGTAGAAAATCCTCCTACATACACCTCTAACTGGCAATTGTGTTAAGTATGATCTCCTCCACAACACCCCAAAAGAAAAGCCATAACAACACCCAACCGTTCAATCACCAAGATCAAACATAACATATGTATCATGTAAACAACATGGATGTAAGCCTCTCAAGATAAAGAAGATCAAACTAAATCCATTCCCAATGAAGGAAATAATCCCAATACATCTCCTAAACTCAGCATCAATGAATGTAATCACAATGCATAAGGAGATAAACATGTCAATAGTCCTCAAATGAATCCTCCAAAACCATATATCCATAGCTCAAGATCCATATGCATGAGAAGATAAAGCATAAACATAATGCACCTAAAAGAAACAATGGGGAATACCTCTCAAGTGATAAACCACCAAGAGGACTAAGAGTTGGGAAAGAGAATGCTCCTCCAAGATATCCAAGTCATCATGATTCATCCAAGAACACTCTCCTCATAGGTCCATGTTGAACTCACGTCCAACCAAGGTGTAGGCTCCTCAGACTTCCTACTAAAATCTCATCAAGAGTAACCATCTCAACACATGTCTCTAACCACAAGAGATCTCCTAGCCTCACCTATGTCTTCAAGTATCTATGAGTACCTTTAACCAATCAATCCATGCAAAAAGCTAAATGCAACATAGCATCATCATGAAGTAATCAAGAAAATGATCAATGTACCCAATTCCAAGAGAACCAACCAAGATCAAAGTCAAATATCCAATCTAGGTATCAAGAACATAACCATGAAATCATGATCTCACATCTCCTCAAAATAATATCATATGATCCAAAGGACATATCAAGCACCTGTATCATGCCAAAACTCTAATCTAGAATCAAGAGTAAATCATGACATAATAACATAACCATCATATCATAACACCTCAACCAAAGACTAAAGAAGTCCTGCATGGAAAACAAAGATGTCAACATACCCAAACCACATGAATATAACCATCCTTTTTCAATGAAACTAAAAATGCCAATGAACCCTCACTGCATAGAAGTAGAAACTATGAGTCCATCCATGACACCAACAAACACTGCAAAAGATCATCCACCATCAAATGGTGAGTCTGCATCACTTCCAACAACTCCCACTAAACTGTGATATCGAGTCACACATGGCATTGTGACTACCATCCTCTTCATGAAGATCATCTAGGTCTAAACACACAACTAAAATATTAGTAACATAACAAGTAGAACTAAAACCTCCAAGCCAAGAAGATACTTGCAACCGCCAAACCATCATAAACATATCCAACACTGCCAATCCATCACTATCAAAATCTCCCAATGAAAAGTGTAACCAAGCTATCCACAACATCACAATAAACCCATGCTACAAGTCCCAAAATAAACTATCTAGATACTATAAGAAACATCCATCCTCTCATCTCTAAGCACACATACCAATATACAAATGACTATGAACAAGGCCAACTAACAAAGTCTGCAACAACAATGAATCAAACTTGGTGAATAAAGATAATCCACAACCAAGTCATCCCACTGCAAGTAAATGGGTAGCTAATCCACAACCTACATAAATTGTAGATCCAATCACTGAAACATGCAAACCCATCATACATCAATAAATTGCAAACTAAGATATCCAAGAGAATAACCATGTAGACCAAATGACTCAAACACCAAATCAACCTCTGATATGATTTTCCAAACATGTCCACATCCAAGTACCATAGTCAAGGAACCATAAAAGCATCTAGGAGATAATAAACAACCTCCTAACACCAAACCAAATCACCACAAAAAAACCACCAACAATGCACCTACATAAACAATCATGACATGCTAAAGTATTGAAAGCACAAGAAACATCCATGACACTATGATCACCACCAAATGCACCAACAACTAACAATCCAACTATTTTCACATAACCACATAACATAGTAAGCTACATAGGTCTCACATCATGACTATACTTGGCAATACCATCTCTCCTCCTCAACATGACAACAAAGCCATGCCAAATGAGAATAATCAGAGATGTACATTTGATTATACAATGAATCCAACATCAAATCTCCAAGATTCAACAATCCATATGCTCATAGTATCACCATAGTCAAAGTAACCCATAAACATATTAGGATAGAATTATAGAAAATAAACCATGACACAAAAACTCCAAACATGATCCACTATGTAGTGCTCTGAACAAGCTTTCCATCGACTATTTGAAGTCCAAAATTTGACTCTATATGCACAAGATATGCCCTCTCGAAGCTCAAAATGAACATCTAACTTCCAGCAAGCAAAACACTATCAAAACTATAAAATCTATAAAAATATCTAGCACCACAATGTAGAGCATTGAGTCAAATTTCCAACGAGTCCAAGAAGATGAGAATTGGACACTCTAAGCGAAAGTTATGCCCCTCAGAAAAAAAAAGTTGCCTAATTAGAATATATAGACCAAATATAGGTGCTCCTCTAGTGGTTGGTTGGCAGCGTTGCCCACCTGGTGGTGGACCCGAAAATATATTAAATTCATTTAAATTTTTCAAATATCAAAAATTTGGTCAGCCTTTTATTAAAACATGTGGCAGATTTAATATTAAGTATGGGCAATGAAATTTAAATATAAAAAATGCATTTGAAAAGTTATTTTTTGGCAGAAAGATCTAAACCCTATAAGGGGTGATGGGGCCTGACCGCCATCGTTTGGTAGTACTACCAGTGGCAGACTATTGATTGACAAACTATCAATCGACAATACAAGCCATGAAAAGGGTTGGGGTACAGGGGTGACCCCACCCCCATACAAAATTTCATTTATTTATTTTTTTTCAAATTTTTTCCAAAATGAAACTTTCTATCAGCATTTTTCATATTTTATTTTTTATTTTTATTTTAGCTTATTTTGTAGGTACTGACGAGATTTTTTACTATGACAAAATAATATTATTTTTTCGATCTTTTAATTTTGAAGACCAATTATGATGACTGTACAACCAGTAAAAGGGGGTCGTGCTAAAAAATATTGCATTTTTTTCTAGTAACCAAAATATGTCAAATTTTATATCAATTTTCATCTCTCGACCAACCTAAATCCAACCATGAGGTCCATTTTGTCCTAGAAGGTCATTTACAAAATTTCCCCCAAAAAACCCTCATTTGAATGCACAACCAAGAAACCCTTTTGACCCAATATTTTTCACACCCCAAATCTACAAACAACCCATCATAACAACAAACCTAAAACCCTTAAATCTGCAATAAGCAACCTACAAAACCATCATATCTTGCCATGTCTTTCATTCTCTCATGCATGCATAGATTCAAACTCAAGCAATATTTTTATCAACCTAGGGCTCTACAACCACAACCATGGCTCTGATACCAATTGAAAGGAAACTTGCAGCCATTTAATGACAATTTCCATATAACCCAAAGAGAAATCTATGCAAATAAGTACTCAGAATCCACATGCAAGAGAATGGACAACATACCCATCAAAGATGACACAAGATATACCCTAGGAAAACCAATAAGAGGGAAAAACCTAGCCTCCAAAAGTATCCATCACTCATGCATTATGAAATAATAAACATTACAATACATCTTCAAAGTCTCCATGAACACCATTCACTAGTACAGAAACAACAATATATGATTAAAAAAATACTAAAAACTGCATATACATGACTAAAAATGATCACGTGACCATTAGTAGTTTATTTCCAGTCATTTATAATGCGGCCAAATTGATGACTAAACTATTTTTAGTCATTTATTGGTTGTTTTGATTGATTGATTTGGTATTATATTTAGTCGTTGATTTAGTTATTGGTTGTTATTCTATGGTCACTTATTTAATCATTTTTTATTCACTAATATATTTAGTCGTTGATTTAGTCATTGATTGTTGTAATCTGGTCACTTATTTAGTCATTTTTTATTCACTGGTATATTCAACTGGTCACTTATTTAGTTATTGATTTAGTGATTAATTGCTATCATCTAGTCACTTATTTAGTCATTTTTTATTCACTGATATATTTAGTCATTGATTGTTGTTAACTAGTCACTTATTTAGTCATTTTATTCACTGATTTCTATGCATTGGTAGTGTATTTAGTCATTAATTTTAATCACCATTTTGATCAATTTGGTAGTATATTTAGTCATTTTTATTCACTGATTTCACTGGTCATATATTTAGTCATATTTATTCACTGTTTACTTATTTTTGTCAATTGGTAGTATATTTAGTCAATTTAATTATTAATTGACATCAATTAATAGTATATTTAGTCATTTTAATTGACTGATATTTGAGGATTTAAACATAAAACATATAAATATACATCAATCATCAATTGCACACAATAAGACGACCATTGAAAAGGAAAAATCGTTGAACTTTATTAAAAGAAAGGTGTTCTTACAGCTTGCACAAGTCTATAATATCTATCTTTCTTGAAAAATGCTTAGAAATAGAGTATTACAATTTTTATTTTTAGTCACAAGACTAAAAATCTGAGTTACAATGCACATAAATGACAAGAAAGAAACTTTTCCAAAAAACTTCTGCAATAATGGAAACGCATACTTAGAGCCCTTCAATGCGAGCACAATCCCCTTTCATCTTTTAAAACTTCTACAATGTGGGAAATCTTCCTAGAGCAAGCTGTAACATGTAGAATCCAAGAAGGAGAGTGTTGATCATGTCCCATATATGAAGCTCTCTCCTCAATGCAATCAACAATAACCCTAGAATCTTTCCTCCTTTATATGCAACGTGCCATCTGATATGAGCAATAGGGTTTTTCCTTTTCTACCATGAATGAAATTGTGCCTCAATACAACCAACAAAATTACTATTAGTCTCAATTCAGAAAGAATAAAAGTGCATTGTATAATGCAAGTTTACAAAAGTAAGTCCAAACACACCAGAAAGATAAATCAATTAAAAAACTATAGTCTTGTCAACAAATTCCTTAAATAGAGTGTTCAACATAGGCCTAAAATATGCTTATTGAACCCTATTGAACATCCGAATTACTAAGAGGGGGGTGAATTAGTATTCCATAAAACCATAATAAAATCCACTTAAACATTATCACAATTCTGACTGAATCAGCAAGAGAGAACATAGAAACAAGTCAATGCAACCATACACATGAACACTAGGACTTTTATGTGGAAAACCCAAAATGGGAAAAATCATGGTGAGGGTTAACTCACAATATATTATATCTGGATACAAAATATTACGGGGCTCACTACTAGGATTCATTGTCCTTAAAAGGCTCACTACCTGAGTACAAAAGATGGCTAACTGCCAAGATACAATGATAGTGGCTCACTGCCAAAAGATTGAACTGATAGGATACACCTTCAATGTGCAGGGTTCAGTTCCACTGAAGCTCAAAATAAGAAGTACTTCCTCACACAATAGTCGCTCAACAAAACTGTACTAATCCACAACTGATAAAACATATAGGTTTGGACCTTTCTTCCACACACTTTTCTTCTCCACACTTTCTTCTCCTTCTTCATTCTCTCTTCTCATTCCTCAAAAAATCTTATATATATATACAAGTACATCTTATTCATCAATTAGGTCGGCCTAATTAGATGAACACAAAAATAATCAAAACCTTCTTAATCGACACCATATAAGATTTAAACATTTTATCCATGTAGTGCATTATACCAGTTCAAATATTATCCATAAAACATAACTAGTCTTCATAATATATTGCATATGCTAAGTCGGCCAAGACTAGAACGCAACTCTCCAAACCAACAAATAATCCTCAAAGAAAACACCTTCTGGATTTGAGAACACATTAATTTCCCATCATACTACCAACATAGATACTATCAACAAAACCACAACATAAGAATGTTCACCTTAGTAGAATGTGGAGTCTCCCACATAGTATGCCACACACACAGAATAATAGTAGGATACAAAGTTAAAATCTATCAGAGATAACTTTCTGCTCACAAAAAAAGATGTCTCAAGATCTAGGAAATAGTTGTCTAAATGAGTCAAGAAAACATGGTTAAGAGATTAGAGTCATATCAAATCTTGTGGTGAATTTTAGACTCAAATTCCAACACACTGATCCATCACAATAGGGTATTACTAGCAGAGAACAACTTTTAGTAAACCAAGTAGACTTCCCATATAGTTATCACCATGTTGATATCAATGAAAACATAGGAACAACCAGCACAACCATCCATACTTCATGCTCACATTGCAAGGCTTCCAACAATCTCCTCCTTTGGCATTGATGGCAACATGCATGATAAAAACATTTTCCAGTACACTACAAATAAATACTCTGAATACTCCCCTTATCAAAACTATTCTTCACAAAAAAAAAATCCCTTTGTCTCTCTATCTCTCCATCTCTTTATCTCCCCCCCTTTGACATCAATGAAAAAGGAAGGGGTCTAGTATATATGTATATATGCATCAAAGTGTAACCAAAAATATATGAACACAAACTTGAATTAACCTAAAGAAGAACCTCTAAGACTCTCCAAGATAACCTTCCATGATGCTTTACCTTCTTCCCATGAACCTTTTGCACTTACAGGAGTCTTGTAAAATAGCTCAAGCTTAGTTAAGAACTCTACACCATCTGTTAAAGTATTGGGACTAAGATCAATCTCTGATAATTCACCAATACAACCAAGAGAATTAGAAATAGAAGTATGTCTAAGTTTAATCTTGTCTCTGAGTACCAAAAACTTCTTGATAATATTTGTCCTTTGATCCTATAGAGAAAAGAATTTTTCTTGAAGCTACACAATGTAGGACCACCTCTGATTATCTTTATCTTCTGCTAACATGTATGCATCTGCCTAAGTGCTCAATCAGGACTCACTCATCCTTATCTCATTTCTCATATCCAGTGTATTGTCAGACCAATCTAGGCAAAAATAAAGTAGTTCATATGCCTCTTCTTCACAACCTTGTACACTCTCTAATTCCTTCACCACTTGAATATGTGAATTCATACATTTTCCTTTGTTATCTTCCAAATTTATTTCATCAGACCTAATTCCAACAGACACTTCAAGTCTAGAGATGTAGACCTTTAAAGAATTAATCATTCCAGGAAGATTCTCCACAAAAGAAATTAGATGAATCAAAATTACCATCAGGAATAACCTTCTACAATTCTTCCAAATCTATCTAAATATTTATTCTTTCATGCTCATGTTCAAGCTCACTTCCTTTTGCAAATTCTTGCTTAAAATACTCTTCCTTTTCTTCCCTGTTCTGGTCATGCTACCGAAGGTACCTTCTACATTGAGATTCTTAGGGCTTTCCAAAAGAATTTTAGCATAATTATCAACTTCATCCTCTAAAACTTCATAATCCAATTCGGATATCCAAACTAACCTTGATTCAACTACTTCCATGTGACAAAAATCTGTAGACATAAGAAAATTTATACTTTGGGAGTACCTTTCCACAACACTTACTGGAATCTTAAACCATTTGTTCATCTTTATATGAAATGTTCCAAAGAATGCAGCAAGGGAAGTCTCTTGTGCATTCAAACTACCAAGATTTATCATGAAGTTCATGATTTGATAGGAAATAGACTCTAAATTTGACCATTCAATCCTTCCTATTACCGGTAATTCTCTCAAAACGTAAAAGAGCAAACAAATAACCAAATTATCATACCAGAATGTATTCTTCTTACTCTTCTTGATCCGCTTTAAATTATTCAAAAGATGTATACAAAGTAATTCACACAAGTCATATTCCATACCTCTTTTAACCGTATCAATAGCAGTATGCACAACAATAGTGGAAATTGTAAGGTCATTGTCAGGGATACAAACTTTGTGACCGATGATCATAGCAGCATACCTTATTACCGGATCAATAATCGATCTCAAATCAATCTCTTTCCCTTTAGAATTCGCCTCGGTAACCTCAATTATTTCTTTCTCATCCATAGCCTTCAGTTTGGGAATTGGTCCAAAGGAACAAAAACTAGTTACATCTCTAATAACTTCTCTGGAAATCAAATGTGTCTCATCTATCCATAGAGATTCATCATGAATTTTGCTCAACACTATTCGAATATATTTCTTCTCAAACCCAAATAAGGGAACTTTCCTCCAAACATCCAACTTTTTCTCAACTAATACTCTATAGGAATCATGGCTCTCTTTCATTTCACTTTCCCAAAGCATGCTCAACTGAGCTAACGACATCTCTTCTATCATACTATAAATAAGTGCATAGATATCCTCTATAGGAAACAATCTCAGAGAGATGCAATATAATGCACCAATAGACTCTTTTGACACATTCCTGAAATATCTCTTCAACCTAACTTTATCCACATAATTCACAACCTTTGAATTATAGATAGCAATAAAAGTGAAAGATTGTGCAAACAGGAATACCTCTGAAAATGCCAACAAGAAATGTATAGATATCCTACTTCCGGAGCTCACTTGGACTCCATCTAATATCTTCTTCAAACCCTAAAAATCTGAATTTCATTCTAAACTTCCTTTGCACACTTCTTCGAAAATACATAATCCTTTAAAATTATCTAAATTTATTCCTTCCATTCTAAATGATTTTGCAATAAATGCTTCAGCTTGTAGGTAGATTGCCTCGAGAATTATGTACACCTCCATTCTTTCAAATTCTGCAAACTTCATCCTTCACACATGAGACTGAGAAAAATACCTTAATCTTGTTACCACATTAAATATACTTCTTTCATGATATGACACAAGTACTGATGAGGAGGTTTATTAGATTTTATGATGATTGATCCCCCTTAGCCACTGCTTTTATTTAGAAATTGATGGGAGTATCTGCACTGAAGGTCGGTACAAATAAGAATGATGATTCCTTTCTCCAAATCCTTTTCATTTCCTTTCTTGCTTCTACTGGATCAATGATTTGATCATTCTTCTTTGTCAGATAGATATTTTTATTTCTTATGTTGTAACTACCAGGGTGTTCTGGATTGCTACACTTACAACAAACAACATTTTTCTTTCCATTTTCCCTTTTATCCAATAGAATAACCGTATATCCATTCTTCTTGCTATTAGAACATTTTCTGAAGAACGATAAAGAAACATTCAATTTACTTTTGTTGTTCTTTTCCTTATGACCAAATTTCTTGCAGGACTAACAAACACCATTGAAGGATAAATACCTCTTAGCATTATGTCATTTCACAGGAAATTTTTTGAAATTGCTTCTTAGCTCCTTGATTTGTCTATTTTTGTACCAAATATTCTTACCAGTAGATTTCTTCACTTTAGAACTCTGACCTTCCTCAAACCCTAAACCACTCTTATCCATTTCTGATCTTTGAGAGGTAATCAATTCATTAAGCATCACCGAGTTTATCTTAAATTTTTCTTCAAAACTTCTTTCCTTTTCCAGATTAGATCTCAAGATTTCTTCTTCTTCTAACTTTATGTATTCATCCATCTTCCTTTGAATTTCAATTTCCCGAACTTCTTCAATTCTTTTCTTCTCATCCAATTGTTGCAACAAGCTAGAGATGATTTTGTCTCCTTCAACCAATAGATCACATGCTTCAACAATTTTACTTTGCAACTTTTCAATGTAATCATTTTCTTTCATCAACCTGTCCTTCAGATCTTCCATTTCTTTTGAATATTTGGTAAAGACTACTTCCGAAGGAAAAAATTTCTCATACTCAAATTTTGAGACCTTCCTCAAGCTATTAGGCTTCTTTTGAGGAACCAAGATCTGATACCAATTGTTGAACATCCACAATACCAAGAGGGGGGTGAATCAATATTCCATAAAACCATAATAAAATCCAATTAAAAATGATCACAATTCTAACTAAATCAGCAAGAGAGAACATAGAAACAAGTCAATGCAACCATACACATGAACACCATAATTTTTACATAGAAAACCCAAAATGGGAAAAACCATGGTGAGGGTGAACTCACAATATATTTATTTGGATACAAAATATTACGGGGCTCACTTCCAAAACTCACTATCCTTAAAAGGCTCACTGCCTGAGTACAAAAGATGGCTAACTGCCAAGATACAATGATAGTGGCTCACTGCAAAAGATTGAACTAATAGGATACACCTTCAATGTGCAAGGTTCAGTTCCATTGAAGCTCAGAATAAGAAGTACTGCTTCACACAGTAGTCACTCAACAAAACTATACTAATCCACAACAGATAAATCATTTAGGCTTAAACCTTTCTTCCACACACTTTTCTTATCCACACTTTCTTCTCCTTCTTCGCTCTCTCTTCTCATTCCTCAAAACATCTTATATATATATACAAGTACATCTTATTCATCAATTAGGTCAGCCTAATTAGATGAACAAAAAAATAAGAAAAACCTTCTTCGTTGGCACCATATAAGATTTAAACATTTTATCCATGTAGTGCATTATACCAAGTCATCTATCATCCATAAAACATAACTAGTCTTCATAATATATTCCATATGTTGATTCGACCAAGACTATAATGCAACTCTACAAACCAAAAATAATCCTCAAAGAAAACACCTTTTGGATCTGAGAACACATTAATTTCCCATCATACTACCAACATAGAGACTATCAACAAAAGTGTAGCATAAGAATGCTCACCTTAGTAGAATGCAAAGTCTCCCACACAATATGCAACACACAGAACAATAGTAGGATACAAAGTTAAACTCTGTCAGAGATAACTTTCTGCTCACAAAAAAGGACGTCTCAAGATCTAGGAAATAGCTGTCTGAATGAGTCAAGAAAACATGGTTAAGAGATTAGAGTCATCTCAGATCTTGTGGTGAATTCCAAACTCAAATACCAATATTGATCCATCACAAAAGGGTATTACTGACAGAGAACAATTTTTGGTAAACCAAGTAGACTTCCCCTATAGTTATCACCATGTTGACATCAATGAAAACATAGGAAAAACCAACACAACCATCCATAATTCATTCTCATGTTGTAAGGCTTCCAAAAAACCCTTGATTTCAGAACCTAGTTCAAAGTTTAAGAAAGTTGATACACTCAGATTATGGAAATATGTTGACATTATAGAATGAAGGCTATCAACACTAACTAGACTGGAACAACATTATCAACATAAATTTCCTGGAAACCAAGCCCAAGAATGCCATCAGAATTAGACAACAAAAATGTCAACCCCGGTTCATGTGTTGTCTAAGTAAGACCTGCACCATGAAAGAATCTATTTATACATAAATTCCAAATTAAGTTGATGAGAAAAGATCTTTGATATCCAACTGGGAAGCCTTGACATGCAAAATTTAATAACCTAATGTTTCATGACAAGTTTCCCAACTGTGACATCATCTTTACTTAAGAAACTAGATATTGATCCATTGCCATATTGGATCTCACAGGATTCTCCTTCACAAACAACAAATGATATATATTAATTGCTTAGCAACTTCCTTGGTATCCCCATGTAAGCATACTAAACTAAGTGAGGTTTGAAGTAGATTACCACCTTCTTAGTATGTGATTTACTTTGTGTAGACACATAAAAATGACCTAGGCCTGCAAACTCTATTATCACCACTTTCATCCTAACATAATTAAAAGATTTAAATATGTCCTTGGTCCACTTTCGACTATTAATTAAATAATTCATAATTATTTAATTAATTCATGTCTTTATTCTTCTTGATTATTTAAATAAATAAATTTTATTTATTTATTTAAATGTGTCACTAATTCTCTAATGTTTTTCCATTTTTAAATAAATTCTTAAATTTATTTAATTACATTTGACAATTAATTCTTCCTGAGTATTTAAATAAGTAAATTTTATTTATGTAAATACGTCATTAATGACTAATGTCTTCTCATAATTAAATAAATTTCTTAATTTATTTAATTATTGGTCACCTTCTCCATTTCATTCCTAATTAAATAATTACCTTCAATTATTTAATTGTCTTATTTGACTTTTCCTCTAAATTTAAATAAAATCATCTATTTAAATTGTCCCACTTTCTAATTTCCCTCTTTTAGTAAATAATTTAAATTAATTATTTACTGTCACATGGTCCCACCTTTTTGAATTAAATTAATTTTTAATTCAAAATAATAACTTTCCCTCTTAAATCAAATAATTTCTATTATTATTTGATTTTCCAACCACCTCTTTTTTTGTGCCAATCTTATCTCCTTGTCACATGCATTGTCAACCCTTGATTTGATTTTCTCAAATTGAATCTTGTCCACTCATTTTGAATTTGACCTAATGTTTCCCTAACCCTAATTGTGGGTTGTCTTATTGAATCTTGTCCATTGATTCTAGGGAATTTGTCAATCTTCAATCTTCGCCATTCATCCAAAATTGCATTTTTTATAAAATGGCAATTTTGGTCTCATTTTGTCACCTCATGCTATCTAGATTTCTTGCGATCTTGTCATTTTAGTTCTTGTTTTAGGCATACTTCATCTCTCTTGGCAGTTTGGCATACTTTAGTCATAGATCATAGTTGTTTACTTGTTGCATAGTTGCATAGTAGTGCATTTCATATCAAATTGTTAGTGTAATTAATTATTTATTACACTAGCATAAGTTAACTTAGGTCATTATTTAGTCCTAGGTTCCATTTTAATAAATCATTTAATAATGGGGTAATGTCCCCTTCCATGTTTGTAGGGATAAGATTCCTTCTAGAAGATGAGTTGTCCTTCTAAAACTTATCTCAACATTTAATAATTTCCTAGATAGGGTTCACATGTTGTCACATGTTAAATCATGACACATGACAACGTCATCTTGCACCTTGCATCTCTCTCATGCCTATATATTTAGGGAATTTGTATATTTGTAATCCAATCTCATAATGTAGATCAATATAGAATCTCCTTTGTGCATTCCTAAGTTGCAATACTTTCTGTGTGGTTGATTATATTTCCAACCAAAGGTCCTCCATTGAAGACTGTAGCTTCAGGGACCATGTGCATCCATAATCTCAACAAAATCCTTCAACATTTTCTTTGGTCTTGGCATTGTCATATATTGCTCACTCAAAATCTAAGGGAAAACTTCGTATTTCAACAAATAGAGAAGGTGTAATGGAGGTAAATCATGGAGGTTGAAGACTTAAGGTGATATCCTTTTTTTTTCATGCTTTCCTCCCATGTTCTTCATTATTACTTTGGGTTTTTGATTTATTATGCTTTAATCTGCTAACCTAGAAATCTCCCATAGTTACATTGGTGAACCCAAAACTAAGACTATTGAAGGCTCATTTACCAAAACTGACTCACACGAATGGGAATTTTCCTCCCAGTGATCCCTAAGTGACCTTTCTCTTGATGAGTTTCTCTTGGAACCTGGTGAACCTACTATCGAAGAGAGATTCTGGAAAATGTTTAAGATTGATCCAGCATAGAACAATGATAATCCCAACATTCAAAAGAAAAGAGAAGATTGGGGTAGCCTCTTTTGTCCACAGAATACAGACAAGCCATAATCCTCTTCTGATCCCATTAACCCTCGACTTGACATACCTATCTAGCCATCTGAAACTAATGACCATCAGTCGGATTCATCTAAATCACCACATGACACTACCAACCATGATTTCAATCCCTTCATCCCCTACTTCGCTAATGAGTATGAAACAAGTGAAGGAGAATATTCGATAGAATCTGACTGGGAGTTGGATGATGGAAATTTTATCTTTAACCTCTCTGAATCCGTCTGAATGCTTTGTGTCCTCCTCACCATTCACCAATATTGATGATGGTATCTCCTTAGTCTACTCGCAACTAATTGATTGGGATCAACAAGGCCCTCCTACTATGGACATATTTCAGAATGATGAGGTCATTGTAGAATTCATGGGACTTCGTGAGGGCATACCAAGTGGAGACCACAAGGCTATATTTTCCATTGACTTAGATTGTGCAGCTTACTTTAGGGAGACTGCTTCGTCCTCTAGTCACAAAATGAAAAATAAAGATTAAAAAAAAAATGACACATCTTTAGGTGAAAAATGAAAGGTACCTTCTGACAATAAAAAAGTAAAAATAAAGGACGTATCTGTGGGTGAAAACCTCTTTGAGGCGCACAAGGATAGAGGACTATACTTTCTCATCATAACTCAGGAAAAATCGACGATGCTCATAGAGGACACTATAGAAGTCAACATATCCATAGCAGAAGATCCTAAGATTTTCCTTTTTGTAGCATCCTTGACATATGAAGATAAACCTGAATTCCACAAATTCTTTTTAGAGTGTAAAATTAACTTTGCATGGTCCTATGCCGATATGCATGGGTTGGATCCAAAACTTGTCTTGCACCATTTTCCATTATTTCTAGATGCCAAGCTAGTGAAATAGAAGCTACAAAATATGCACCCATCAATCGCATTGTTAGTCAAATCAGAACTTAAGAAATTGTTTGACGTAGGATTCATATGGTCCATAGACTATGTTGATTGGATATCAAATCTTGTACCAGTCACAAAGCCAAACGATCAAATCCACATCTACATAGATTTGACCTAAATAAAGCATGTCCAAAGGATGACTTTCCCTTGCCAAACATAAGCATCATAGTGGACCTTACAGTAGGATATGAGATGTTGTCACTCATGGACGGTTTCTCAGGTTATAATCAGATTTGTATTGCCCCTAAAGATCAACATAAAACAACATTCACATGTCCTTGGGGTACATTCTATTGGAACGTCATGCCTTTTGGTCTCAAGAATGTAGGCACCACGTATCGGAGAGCTATGACAACAATATTCCATGACATGATGCACAAGATAATGGAAGATTATGGAGACAACCTTTTGGAAAAATATTTGACACAAAAAGATCATTTGAATGTGTTAGACAAAATCTTCAAGAGATTGGAATAATACAAGGTATGCTTGAATTCAAAGAAATGTGTCTTTGGTGTGACATTAGGAAAAAATTTGTGGTACATTTTTTCTCGTAGAGGTATTGAAGTCGATCTTGCCAAGGTGAAAGCAATATTAGACATGCCTCCTCCAAAAGGGATAAGTGAACTCAGGACATTACAAGGTAGGTTACAATCTATCTAATGTTTCATAGCACAACTGGTAGACAAGTGTCATCCATTTCAGTAGCTCCTACGTAAGAGCATTCCTTTTGTATGGACAGAAAAATGTCAAGAGGCATTCCAACAAATAAAAGATTATCTATTGTCACCACCTATTTAAATGCCACCAATTGAAGCGAAACCTTTGATTTTATACATTTCTACAACAACTTCAGCATTGGGGGCATTACTGGCATGAAATGACCATGATGAGAAGGAGAGGGAAATATACTACATCAGTCAGAAACTAGTCGGATATGAGTTAAATTATACATCCATTGAACATGCTTGTCTAGTAGTTGTCTTTGCTGCTAAAAAATTAAGACACTACATGTTGAATCAATAGACATGCCTAGTAGCAAAGATTGATCCCTTGAAATATCTCCCCAGCTGCGCAACATTGATAGGCCACCTCGCAAAGTGGGTCACGATTTTGAGTGAGTATGATATTCAATATGTGGAATGAAAGGCTATAAAAGGACAAGTGATAGCAGACCAATTGGAAAACACACTTGTACAAGGTGATCATCCACTAGTAGCAGACTTTCCAGATGAGTCAATATTTCATACAGAACCTAATTCACCTTGGAGACTATATTTTTATGGATCTCATACCAATCATGGTTCAGGATTAGGAATACTATTTATCACTTCGCAAGGAGACTCCATCCCTAAGTCTTTCCGCATTGCTTTTCCATGTACAAATAATGTTGTAAAATATGAGGCACTTGTCATGGGACTCAGAATGGCCATAAAATGGAAAATTAAAACACTTCATGTCTATGGAGATTATCAGTTGGTCATTATCCAAGTCAATGGTGACTATGACACCAAGGACGAGAAATTAATTCCTTACAAACTAATGGTTGACAGCTTTCAGAGATATTTTCACATGTTGAGTTTTGAGCAAGTTCTGAGAACACAAAATAAGGTAGCAGACACAATGGCCACAATTGGCTTTCTCCTAGACATTCTAGCAATGTGCCTCAATTTCAATTCTTGGTAGAACAACTTTTGGTTCCTGCATATAACATACCAGAGTCAAAGATGGTTTGTGAGCTTGTTGGTCCCAATTCTCCATGGTATCAAGACATCTATGACTATCTCAAGTCTCAAACCCTTCCCCCTGACCTATCCAATAAACAATGAAAGTCCTTTATCCATAAAGCCACCAGATACACCATCGTCAGTGACACCCTATATTGTCGTAGCTTTGACAACACCCTTCTTTGATGTCTTGACACTGACAAAGCACGAACGACCTTACGAGAGGTACATGAGGGTATATGCGGATCCCATTTGAGTGGTCCTACTTTAGCTAAGAATATCACGAGACTTGGATATTACTAGCTGACAATGGAAAAAGATGCACTTGAATTTGTCAAAATGTGTCACCAATGTCAGATACATAGTGATTTGATTCATGCACCAACATAGGAACTTTGACCGATTACTTCTCCTTGGCCCTTCACACAATGGGGACTCGACCTCGTGGGGAAAAACCATCCTACTTCGTCCAATGGCCACAAATTCATTATCACCGCTACTAAGTATTTCACTAAGTGGATCAAAGCCATCCCCCTTACATACATAACCAATAAACAAATTTCCAAATTTATCCTCAATTACATCATCTGTCGGTATGGTATTCCACAATCCATCATCACAGATAACTGGTGCCCTTTCAAAAATCAAGATGTTCATGAGTTATGTGAATGCTTCCACATCCAAGACCATTTCTCTATGCCATACTACCCACAAGGAAACGATCAAGCTAAGGCGTCCAATTAGACAATAATCAAAATTCTTAAGAAGATAGTCAATGATGCTAGCCATGACTGGCATATTCAACTTAACCCTGCTCTGTGGGCCTACTGCACCAACATTTGCATGCCTACAAGAGCCAGTCCATTCACCTTGCTCTTCAAAGTTGAAGCTATCTTTCCCATCAAGGTTGAAATTCCATCTTTGCGAGTCTCCATGAAGGGTATGATCGATGATGAAGAGTATAGATAGTCATGACTGCATGAGCCAAAGATGCTAGATGAAAGAAGACATAATGCCCTGAATTACCTACAGGCATATCAAAATCATCTTTGTCATAGTTATAATAAGAAAGTAATGGTCAAAAAGTTTGACATTGGCGACTTGGTCCTTATGCAAAATCCTAAGAATCAAGCTGACAAAGAAAAGCCTGACAAGTTTGAGCCCAATTGGCTAGGTCCTTATGTCATCACATCCTTTTTTGGTTCTGGAGCGTATTAGCTAGCTACTCTAGACAGTGAACAACTAACAGAGCCCATTAATAGTCTACATCTTCAGAAGTTCTATGCATAGCTTCAAAAATTCTGGTTGAAAACCTTAAAAATACAAAAAAAACTAAAAAATATAAAAAATCATCACCCTAATGAAAACCTAGCAAACAGGCATCTTGGTGACACAAAAAAAAAAAAGTAAAGAGAAAGCCCTTCGTCCAATGGTGAAAACCTGGTAAATAGGCACTTTGGATAAGTACCATGGTGAAAACCTAGCAAACAAGCACCATGTGTAATCGGTCATTGCTCTGCCATCTACTGTCACTCTATCTACATTAGTCCATAATAAACACCCACTTTTCTGACACCATCACCCCTTTTGTGGTTGACAAATGGTTGACATCAAGTCCTGCATACCATCCATCTATTAGCCCATGCATGTCCTTTTCACATCCTTCAAATTTGGCTAGTCTTGGATCTGACTAGGGGCAATCCTTATCACCTAACTATAGTGGGTATCACACATGGTCCTATTAATAAAAAAAGTCCTTAAAAAAGACCTAAAAATCATAAAAAGTCCTTAAAAAAGACCACAAAATCATAAAAAGTCCTTAAAAAAGACCTAAAACCATAAAAATTCCTGAAAGAAGACCTAAAAATCATAAAAAGTCCTGAAAAAGACCTAAAAATCAAAAAATGTCTTGAGGAAATCCAAAAAAATCAAAATATGGCAAAAAAAAATCATCCAAATAACACTTCAAAATCCCAAAACAGAGTCACATTTCATCATGTTAGTCATGTGAGTCAATCTTTGTCTTTTGTTGAACTACGTTGTCTCTGCACATTTGCTACGTAGGCAAGGCTCATCCTTGGGCCCTTGAGACATTCTGTCAGTCTTTTCAAGTTTGTCAAAATAAAAAATGATCATGACTCAATCTTTTGTCATTATGACAAAGTCATTGGTCGTGTCGAACTATGAGGTCTCTGAGTGTATGACATAGGCAAGGCCATCTATCGATGAGCCCCCGAGGCCGCACTAGGTTAGTCCATTAGGGTTCATGGCACTGCACTAGCATGCATGTCAAAAGTCTTCAAGTCAAATCAAATCATTTCAAAACAAACAAACTTCTAAAACAAACTATGGCAATCATTTAATCAACATGTCAATTACATTGGCATGACAATGACATGTAGTCAAACTTAGTCAACTTTAGTCAAACTTAGTCAACTTTAGTCAAACTCAATCAAAAATAGTTAAACAGTCAACTCTTTGTTATTCTTCAGATGTGTCCTTTTGAAGAACAACCTCTATCATTTATGCCTTAAGATGTGTCCTTCCTAGGCATCATCACCGTCATCTAACATTTTGAGGGATCCTCTTGACATTTGAGGATTGATCCTCTCGACATCAAGATTATTCAGGATGTGTCCTTCCTGACTTTGGAAAACCTTGGCATTCATCATCTCGGCATTGTGACAACTTGACACTTGACATCTTGACATTTAAAACACTTGACATTCAGACACACTTGGAAAACATTATCTTGGAATTTTGTCCTTTGATCTTTCATCATGCTACTAGTTTCTCAATGATGTCTTGCCAATAGGATTTAGAGAAGTAGTGACGTATCATTATGATTGATTTGTCTTGTCTTTTTCGGGCAGTCATGTTGCTAGTTCCTTGAGGATGTCCTGACAATAAGATTTAGAGGAGTAACGACATTTCATGACTTTTCTTTATTGTCTTTTTTGTTTTTTTATGCTTGTGGTTGATTATGACAAAAGACTGGGGCAATCACACTCTTAGTATGAGTCATGATCATCCTTGTCTGTGACTGCTTGTCTCATGTGATGGTGCAACCTTGCACACCTTGATCTATGTTATGTCATGGTGTTTTTTGGTCATTACAATAATTCACCCAATGATGATTAAGAGCAATAATTGTTAAGTTATGTGGTAATATGTTGAAGGAATTGGTCTCCGCACTAACATTCATCTCCTTCTACTTTTTCATCTTGTCCCATTCACCTCATGATGATATCCTATGACATACAAAATCATAAGTGCATACATAATCATATAGGAATTGCATTAGGTTTTTACACATTCACATAGCATGTCTATGCATACATCATCCATATCATTAAAACATATATATCACATCATAAGATTGCATTATCCATACATATATAGTCATGCATCAACATACATAATCATAAACATGGCATCGATTACAATCATACATTATACATCCATATCATCATCAGTAGAACATAACATCATCATGGCATATAAGCATAAATAACTATCACATCATCATGGCATCTCATCATAAGTAGCTATCATAAAATGCATACATGGCATAGCATATAAAAGACACCATCATAGGAATCATAAATGCATAAATCACATCACATAGGCATCATATGGTTAGCATAATTGCATCATCATAATCATCATCAGATAATCATATATCATAAACCACATCAAACACATAATGCATCATCACACAACATAAAACATATAGGCCGCATCAAAACTGCATCACATATATAATCTCAAAAAATATAATGTTGCAGGATAGAGTCATAAGATATCCCAAAAATAGAGCTCCCAGGCTCGATAGTCAACATATAGAGTGTCATAACATGAATGTCTATAACATGATGTCAAAATAACAATGTCAATGCCCCTATGTTGTGCTCTCCTCGTCCCCTCATGGAGAAGAGTGTGGTGACTGCTGACCTATAGCTAGAACTAACATAACCTGTGGAGACACAGTAGCCTGCATTTGTGAAGCTGACGAAACTGACATTGATGGCATCATCTCTATAGTAACATGTGGTTGTGAGGATACAACGGTGTGTGTCTATGAAGCTGATAGATCGGTCACTAAAGGCTGATTGTGCATTGATCTATGTCTTGACCTTGATGATCCATGTGAGTGGCCTAACCTGTGACTAGAGGAATGCCTTTGGTGGGACCTATGACTTGATGTGTGTCCTGAGGAAGTTAAGCCACCCACACTACTCTGACTACTGCTGCTATGGCTGCGGCTGCTCCCTGACCCTATCCCTGTCTAACTGGATGATCTAGACAATCCAGGATCCCTCTGATTTGTTGGAACTACATGCTCATATAACATTTTGTATTGTCCTCTACTCACGCTGACTCTACCCAACTCCCTAGCAACATCTACAACTGAGCCTGTGCACAACTACACAAACTGACTACACTAGGTCTCGATCTCCTGCCATTGAATCTCAGCCTGATCCCTCTCAACCCATGTCACCTCAAGCTCTGCTCGTAGGGCACTGATCTCTGTAGTGGCCTCATCAAATCTCCACTACATGTCATCCAAATGTGGATCTACAGTGGCATCTCATGGCAATGGTGGCACACTAGCTATCTCTAGATCCTCATTGATCATCCTCTTGTGGAGCTACCTCTCCACCTCATCCATCTCATCCCCGATATTGATGTCCTCCTCATCAACGGTATTCTCCTCACCCCTAACAACTCCCTCCTCTCCTCCCCTGACCTCAAGGGCCTCCTTGCTGCATGCACCTCCATCTCTGCCTCCTCTCTGACCTCCTCCTATCTCCCCTCCTCATGTTTGACCTCCTCCTATCTCCCCTCACTCTCCTGTCTCGCCTCCTCCTATCTCAGTCCCTCATCTCTCTCCTCCTCCTCTACCACCTTGGGGATAGCATCTAGTGGTGCTCTCTCCATGTGTTGTCTAACTCTCCTAGGTTGTCTCCCTCTATCCCCTCCTCTCCTCCTCTGACCGCCATCTCTGTCGTCATCTCTACCGTCATCCCTGCCACCTCTCCCACCTCCATCTCTGCCTCTCCCCCTGCCTCTCCGTTCTCCTCGTTGCACCCTTAGAATAACAGATCTTTGATGAATAGAAGCTAGTGCATTAGGATCAGTCAAGGGAATCGACCTGTGAGTCTGCCACCACAAGTCGTAATTTGGAGTCATCCCTGGATCAACTACTCCTTCGCTCCATCCCCATGGTTGTTCCACCAATCCATCAATCTATTGTTAAGCAAACAACACTGATATAGCAGGCCCCCACCCAGGCTCTCAAGAGGATCTCACATACTCTGCTATACCCATAGGAACACCCTACTGCTCTCCAAATTGACGAAGAACCCGTTGGGGTAGATACATCTGTATGATGAGCTAAGACTAAATTGTGTGACCAATCAGGTACTAAAACTTTTTGCAAAATTGAAAGCGGTCTCCCTCATCAGCCCAAAACGCACAATCTCTGTATGGCCTCCAAAAAAATGTTGCCATCGTGTCAATCTTGTCTCTCCAGAAGCCAATCTCTCCAACTTTGGTCTATTGCAAGGCTCTGGCATATAAATATACATACGACATCTCGTCTGCTAGCTGTGGCCTCTAGGTTGGTGGCCGAAAGATGGCGATATGCTCCCACACCCAGATCATAAGTAAAGTCGTGCCACAACTAATGCTACTTCCACCTCTATAGGTGACCTTGTGTAACTGATGGTATAGCATGCTAAGAAAACACAATCCCCATGCAAAAACAACTCTTTCCTACCGCATCTAGACTAGCACATCTCCCCATCTGATCAAGAATCCATGTCCTCGATGATCTAGAATCAGGACCCCAATAGTCAATGTACACAACATGGCATCCCACTAAGGGTAGTGCTCTTCCATGAACTCCCAGCGAATCTCACAGCCCTTAATGCCTAGTGCACCTCCAGTCTCATCCTCATAGAAAATTGTAAATGTCTACAATCCCCACTGAGGATCGTACACTACCTACTCACCTATAATCGGAATATGCAAAATCTGATACACGTCCTCCAAAGTGATCGTTGCCTCTCTTGTCAGTAAGTGGAAAGAACAAGTCTCAGAGTGCCATCTCTTCGCCAGTGCTGTTAGTAGTCCCCTATTAGCCTGGATAAATTGCATATAGGTAACATAGTACAACCCTAGTCGCATTAGTCATCTCCACTCCCGGTCTATCAACTGGTCCCAAAACATGTATGTCGATGGTCTGAACTCTCAGGTATATATTGGTGCTAGTCATTTTTGCACATGTTGAAACATGAGTTTGCATATTCTTGAAAATCATTATTACCATCTATCTAGCTAAACATAAGCAAAAAGTGAGTCTAAAAGCTAAGTCAACCCTGGTCAACCCTAGTCAAATTCAAATGCATCAAGTTGACTTCACTTGCATTGCAATCAGGCGTTTGCGTCGCACTATGGCACTTGCGCCATTCGCAATCACAAATGTGTCATCTTTAATTAGTTGTGTTGATTCATAATCAAATGTGTCATTTTCAAATCACATGCGTCGCTCAGCTTCGCATATGTATTTCAGTTTTGCAAATTCGTCGCTATACTTATCATTTGTGCTACAAGATGGCGATTGTGTCTTGACTTTTGGAAAATGTGTTGCACTAAAATGTAAACATAATGGAACCTTGGGTTTTGTGTCGCAACACATCAAATGTGTCGAATGTGACTTCAAATGTGACTTATGCGAATGCATATGCATCATGGAGCATTCAACTAACTACCCTAAAACCCTAAAAATGCATGAAAAATGATAAAATTACAAAGTGGGTATGTGGTACTTACAGTTGGGTCTATGCCCTCTGGCCATCAAAATGTCCTGATGAAGTAGCTGTGGTGCTCTGTGATTGGAATCACCATCCTCATGTCTACTCTCCTCGCTCTGGGCTCTCCAAATTTACTATCGTGAATGTGAAAATGAATTGACTTTTACCCCATTTTCAATGTATTTATAGGGTCAAAGTGGGATTTTGCAACCTTTTTATTAATAGAGGCTCTATTGACCGACTTTGACCACCCCGTTGACGACTTTAAACATGTCGAAATCCGAAACCGCTTGCACCATTGCTTTTTTGGTCATCAAATTAGCTTGTCGGGACACTTTCCAAATTTTTTGGTCACTGGCCTAAAATTTGAAAAATCTAATCCAAGTGGATCTAGGAAACCTGAAAAAATTTCATATTCTTAGAATCTCACAAAACCGACATCATCATGTAGATCTTGCTAACACGGTCTTGACGCAACTTGAATGGGATCAAAAGGAGTCTATATGCAGAAGTTATGCGCAGTCAAAGGTCCAGTCAAATAGGTGAATCACGGGGCCAGGAAAAAGGTAGAAGATTGATCATCTATAAATGAGGAAAAAATGACACCAAGTTGTAGATCTCGTCACGCTGATTCTAGAACTATCTTCGGTTTAAAAAATGAAGTCCGTGTGAGCAACATGGAGCCAGTCAGTTTGTAGACAAAAAGAGTTGACCAATCAAAATGATGATGTCAGCATGTGCTGGTGGTGATGTGGTAGAATGCTAAGGTGGATGCTTACGTGGCAAGCTGACTTGGACCAATGAGAAGGTGACATGTGGTACTAGTGATATGGTATAGTTTATGACGTGGACTAGTCGGATAGTTCCACGTATCCAAGCGTTGGCGAATAATAAAGTGCCACATGGCTGTTAACTCCATGGACGACATGTCTTGGTTGTTCTATTTTAAATAAAATGGTTGGGATGAGGGTCAAACTTGTGACCAACCAACCCCTAGAAACCCACCAAACCACTACACCACACAGTTCACTCTAGTCTATAATGGAGCGCTTTATTATTTAAAGAAATGTTAAAGTTATATTTGCTAAAAATGGGAGGTGGGTGGTTCGAACACCTCAACTCCCTTATCCTATATTTAATACCTACCACTAGGCTACGAGGCCTTCTGCGATTTTTATGGGACCAATATTTATGTTCTTAAGAGTTGTAAGGTGGGCCATGAAAAGAGGGCCTGAGCCCCCACTAAATAATACATAAAATCAAAACTATATTGGTAAAATTAAAACCAACGTAAGATATTGTTAAGGCTCAAATTATATGAGTCATGGTTGTAATTTTTAGAAGATTATGAGGTATTTAAAAGGGATTTTAATAGATATTATAGTGTTGTAAATAGCGGGATATGAAATATTTTCCTTATGGTTATTAGCTATATTGGGTAAAATTTGTGTATAAAAAGAAGGCAAAATGGGGAGATGAGTAGTGGTGATTTGAGAGGAGAAAAATTGTGAGAGAATTTTCTTGAAGAAAAATTATTGGGGAAGTTCATTTTTGGGAGAAATGATTCTTTGGAGGAGAATATTGTAAGCACGAAGGCCTTTTGAGTGTCTTCAAGTGTTGAGAGGAGATTGTGAGAAATATTATGCAAGTTTTGGAGCTTGGATATTGTAATAAGGCATTTTTTTTTGCTTGGCGATATTAATGAAAGCGGTCCAACATTGAGAAGCAGACCCGGAGATGTATTCCTTTGAAGGACGAACTCGGTTATCAACTTGTGTCTGATATTTCTATCTTTTGTCCTATTATTCTTCTATCTCCTATCTTACATTCTCTCTAATTTCTTTTCATTATTTCCAATTCGGCATTTAAGTTCTAATTACAAAATTATAGTAATTAGTTAACTTTCTTAAGTTTTGTAAAGGTTAATGAACCTAGTTTTTAATTTCAACAATTAAACAACATAGTCACACAATTCTGTCTGGATCGGGAATAATTGTAATTAAGGTTAAATACATTTGAATTGTAAACCTCTAATTATAGATCAAGTGGTATCAGAGCCCGTTTTGTTAACCAGGTTGACACTAAGACAAGGAGAAGGTGGACTGGAAGAATTCAATCCAGAGATCAGAAAATGAAGGACATACCCACAATTAGAGATGGCAACAGAACAAAGTCCTACAAATTTTGATGAGAAAACTTTTCAACAAGCTTTTCTTGAGATGAAGTCAATGGTGGAAGTTCTTTTTTGAGAGAGGCAAGAACGAAAGAAGAGAAAAGAAGGAAAGGCTAGGAAGGAGGAAGTTGAATCCTCATTGAAAGAAGACAAATGTAAAGGAGTAGGAGGTGGTGGTGACCCTCCTGAACCTCCATCCTCGTCCTCTTCATCTTCTTCATCCTCTTCATCCTCTTCATCCTCTTCTTCTTCATTGTCTAACTCTTCTAAAAAGAAACAACCTGTGCAAACTAATTCACCTTTGTTGAAACTTGATATTAAATTTGATTTTCCAATGTATAATGGAGAACTAGATGTAGAAAAACTTGATAATTAGATAAAAAAAAATTGAAGTTTATTGTAGATTTTAGAAGTTTACTAAGGATTCCCAAAAAATCCAATTAGCTACTCTTCGCCTAGGAGGCACAACTTTAATTTGGTGGGAGAGTATAACACAGGGGGGTCTAAGTCATTATGGAAAAATTATTTCTTCTTGGTTTGAGTTTATAGTTGCATTAAAGAAATAATTTTATCCATTAGGGAATATGCAAAAAGAAATAATGAATTGGAAATCATTAAAGCAAGAGAAAGGATAAAGTGTACAATATTATACACAGGAGTTTAGGAAAAGAGCTATAATGTTGGGCATTCCATTATATACACAAGAAACTTTGTTAAAGTATATAGGTGGATTACATGAAAAGTTGAGGCATACAATACTTATGTTTAATCCAACTAACCTTGATGAAGTTAGTGTGCAAGCTATCCTTTTGGAAACAAGCTCAAGGAAGAGCCATGACAATCTGTTGATGAACTCAAGTAAGTAGAAAGGAAGAAAGAAAGGGAAAGAGAAATCACAATGAACAACTACTTCAAAGAAAGAGGACGAGAAGCCTTATTGCTCACATTGCAAGAAGAAAGGGCATGAAGATGTGAGATGTTGGAAACTACATCCCAATTAGAAGCCAAAGTGGTTCAAGGATCGAAAGGGTAAGCAGAAGTCCACAACTATTGTGTAGGATCTTGGTTTAGGTTCTGATGATGAAACCAAGATTTCAGTTGTGGGTATCAAAGGTAGTACTTCTATTGTCAGTACTAGTTCTCATGCTTCTTCTCTAAGCTATAATAAAGTACCTGTTAAAAGTAAAAGGAATGACTTGTTTTATTTAAGGACTATTGCTAAACAAAATAAGATTCATACACTCATAGATAGTGGATCAAAAGTGAATCTAATCTCTGAACAAGTTGTTAAGAAATTGGGATTAAAAAAAACTCCTCATCCTAAGCCATATCCATTGGGTTGGGTGCATGGTAATGCTCGGCTACATGTGTCACAAAAGTGTAAACTCCGATTTGCAATCACATCCAAGTTTGTTGATGAGGTAGAGTTAGATGTTATCCTGCTTGACATTTGTGGGATGGTTTTAGGAAGTCCTTATTTATATGACAGAAAAGCCATTTTTCTACAGGGAACATAATAGGTATCATTTGTTTAAAGATGGAATTGAATTCAGTGTTAGAACTCATCACATGAAGAATGACAAATCTATGGTAAACATAGGGCATTTGAAGATGATTGAAAATGCAAGCAAAAAATTAACCCTTATGTCTATAATAGCTAGTGATACTAAGCATGGTTATTCTAATCATGATAAAGTGTCACAAATAGCACAGTGTGAGGACCGGTTGCAAGTAGAGTTAGGCGTTCAGCCAGAGGTGGTAAAAGAGGGTTTGAATGTTTCATTTTCTAACAATGTTCCTATTCAAGAGATTCAGAATTTTGATACTATTTCCTTCACATCATTATATTCAACACTGTTGCTTGTTATTTAGCTAGTTATTTCTATGTGGATGATGAATGTGACAGTGAATATTGATGAACATGCAGTTGATTGTATCAACAAAGCTATCTCATACTTCTTTGTGTTTGTGATGGGTTAGATGTTCAAAATACCAGCGGGAAGGATAGATGATACTAGGCAAATGGGGCAACATTTCCCTAGCTCAAATTGAACATAAAATAGACCTCTTGGAGGTCTAAAAGCTTCTCAATGGAGAGGAATGATCTAGGTGGATCCAAGAAACCTAAAAATTTCATAGTCTTAGAATCTCACAAAACTAGTATCATTGTGTAGAGCTTGCCGACATGGTCCTGACGCAACTTGAACGGGCTCAAAAGGAGTTTGTATGCAGAAGTTATGCATAGTCAAAGGTCTGGTCAAACAAGTGAATCAAGGGGCCAAGAAAAAGGTAGAAGATTGATCATCTCAAAATGAGGAAAAAATGACACCAAATTGTAGAGCTCATCGCACTGATTCTGGAACTATCTTCGGTTTCGAAAATGGAGTATGTGTGAGCAAAATAGAGCCAGTGAAAGTTTGCAGACAAAAGGAGTTAACTAGTCAAAATAATGATGTTAGCATGTGTAGGTGATGACGTGGCAGAATGATGAGGTGTATTATTACATGGCAAGCTGACTTGGACAATTGAGAAGGTGGCATGTGGTACTAGTGACATGGCATAGCTTATGACGTGGACCGGTCAGATAGTGCCACATGTCCAAGCATTGGTGAATAATAAAGTGCTATGTGGCGGTTAACTCCATGGACAACATGTCTTGGTTGTTATATTTTTAAATAAAATGGTTGGGATGGGGGTTGAACTTGTGGGTAACCAACCCCTAGAAACCTGCCAAACCACTATACCACATAGCTCACTCTAGTCTATAATGGAGTGCTTTATTATTTAAAGAAATGCTAAAGTTATATTTGCTAAAAATGGGAGGTGGGTGGTTCGAACACCTCACCTCCCTCATCCTATCTTTAATACCTACCACTAGGCTATGAGGCCTTTTGCAATTTTTATGGGACCAATATTTATTTTCTTAAGAGTTGTAAGGTGGGTCGTGAAAAGAGGGCCCAAGCCCCCCCTAAATAATACATAAAATCAAAACTATATTGGTAAAATTAAAACCAACGTAAGATATTGTTAAGGCTCAAATTATATGAGCCATGGTTGGAATTTTTAGAAGATTATGAGGTATTTAAAAGGGATTTTAATAGATAGAGTGTTATAAATAGGGGGATATGAAAAAATTTCCTAAATCATATGGTTATTAGCTATATTGGGTAAAATTTGTGTATAAAAAGAAGGCAAGATGGGGAGATGAGTAGTGGTGATTTGAGAGGGAAAAAATTGTGAGAGAATTTTCTTGAAGAAAAATTATTGGGGAAGTTCGTTTTTGGGAGAAATGATTCTTTGGAGGAGAATATTGTAAGCACGAAGGCCTTTTGAGTGTCTTTAAGTGTTGAGAGGAAATTGTGAGAAATCTTATGTAGGTTTTGGAGCTTGGATATTGTAATAAGGCATTTTTTTTTTTGCTTGGCAATATTAATGAAAGTGGTCCAACATTGAGAAGCAGACCCAAAGACGTAGTCCTTTGAAGGACGAACTCGGTTATCAACCTGTGTTTGATCTTTCTATCTTTTGTCCTATTATTCTTCTATCTCCTATTTTACATTCTCTCTAATTTCTTTTCATTATTTCCAATTCGGAATTTAAGTTCTCATTACAACATTATAGTAATTAGTTAACTTTCTTAAGTTTTGTAAAGGTTAATGAAGGGCGGGTGCATGAAGTTGGGTAGCAATTTTCTGGCCACTTTTTTTTTTTTTTTAAACATGCTCGCGTTATAACGCGCACACGTTATTTCATGTTAAAAACAAAGAAAAAAGTGAAATTATTTGCCTTGGAATACCAACCCAAAGGCTTGGAGGGCATTCCCAACAAGGCCAAAGATGTGTTTTTGCAAATTCTATAATTTTTCACATAATCGGGTTCGTGCTCACCATCAAGATTGCATTTAGTTCAATATTGACAAAATCGAAAACATGGGTAATGTTAGGTTCTCTCTTAGCTATCCAACGATGTAATTTTTTTCACTTTTTGACAATGTTAAGCCTTTCATCCATAATTTCTTTTGTTTGTATGTCTATTTTTT
The DNA here is from genome assembly GCA_007258455.2 of Sequoia sempervirens. NCBI lineage: Eukaryota > Viridiplantae > Streptophyta > Pinopsida > Cupressales > Cupressaceae > Sequoia > Sequoia sempervirens. The sequence goes on from VDFB02359592.1 coordinate 121,072, forward strand.
GCCAAAAAGTAGTGTTTAGTGTTTTTTTTGTTATAAATTAGCCGTTCATTAAAATTTCAAATAAATTACATTTTTAGAAACTAGACTCCATTCTACAAATTTTAAAAAAAAAAAATTTAAAAAAATCAATTATTTTCAAAAATTTGTAGGGGGAGCACAGCCAAAATTCTTCTTTTCAAGAAGTGCCCACTTAGAAAATTAGTTAAAAATCAAATATTCATTAAAAAATTATCAAAAAAATTGTGCACCAACTAGGTGCTATTAGCTAACCTCTGACTATAGCAATTTTAAAAATACTACAAAAAATTTCACCGTGCTCAGGTCATACAAGAGTTGCTATATTATGTTTTTTCTGACAAAAACAACACCAATTTCTATACATCCCTCTTTTGAACCCCTTAATCTCAACCATTTTCAAAATAAATTAGTAGTTTAGAAAGTAGACTCGGAGCACTTCGATCCTTTTTTTTGTTCCATCTCAAAATTTTGAGTGTAACTATCCTCAATTTCACGTCCAAGGTCGACATTTCCTGATTTCAGAAAAAAAGGTGGCCACTTAAGCCCCCTTTTTGGGAACCATCTTGGTGCACTTACCCTGAACCTAGTTTTTAATTTCAACGGTTAAACAACATAGTCACGCAATTCTACCTGGATCAAGAATAATTGTAATTAACGTTAAATACATTTGAATTGTAAACCTCTAATTATAGATCAAAGTCTCCTGAGGGGGCATATATACTCCATACCTTCATTGGGGCATGTTTTTGACTGAGTTTTCTTTGTCACAATGCGATAAACTGCATTATAACAAAGAGGGGGAAAATGTAGACACATAAAAATGACCTAGGCCTGAAAATTCTATTATCACCACTTTTGTCCTAGCATAATTAAAATATTTAATTATGTCCTTGGTCCGCTTTCGACTATTAATTAAATAATTCATGCCTTTATTCTTCTTGATTATTTAAATAAATAAATTTATTTATTTATTTAAATGTGTCACTAATTTTCTAATGTCTTTCCATAATTAAATAAATTCTTAAATTTATTTAATTATGTTTGTCCATTAATTATTCTGATTATGTAAATAAGTAAATTCTATTTATTTATTTAAGTATGTCATTAATGACTAATGTCTTCTCGTAATTAAATAAATTTCTTAATTTATTTATTTATTGGTCACCTTCTCCATTTCATTCCTAATTAAATAATTACCTTCAATTATTTAATTGTCTTATTTGACTTTTCCTCTAAATTTAAATAAAATCATTTATTTAAATTGTCCCACTTTCTAATTTCCCTCTTTTAGTAAATAATTTAAATTAATTATTTACTGTCACATGGTCCCACCTTTTTGAATTAAATTAATTTTTAATTCAAAATAATAACTTTCCCTCTTAATTCAAATAATTTCTATTATTATTTAATTTTTCAGCCACCTCTTTTTTTGTGCCAATCTTATCTCCTTGTCGCATGCATTGTCAACCCTTGATTTGATTTTCTCAAATTGAATCTTGTCCACTCATTTTGAATTTGACCTAATGTTTCCCTAACCCTAATTGTGGGTTGTCTTATTGAATCTTGTCCATTGATTCTAGGGCATTTGTCAATCTTCAATCTTCGCCATTCATCCAAAATTGCATTTTTTATAAAATGACAATTTTGGTCTCATTTTGTCACCTCATGCTATCTAGATCTCTTGCAATCTTGTCATTTTAGTTCTTTTTTTAGGCATACTTCATCTCTCTTGGAATTTTGGCATACTTTAGTCATAGATCATAGTTGCTTACTAGTTGCATAGTACTGCATTTCATATCAAATCCTTCAACAATTTCTTTGGTCTTGGCATTGTCATATATTGCTCACTCAAAATCTAAGGAAAAAATTCATATTTCAACAAATAGAGAAGGTGTAATGGAGGTCAATCATGGAGGTTGAAGACTTAAGGTGATATCTTTCTTGTTTTTCATGCTTTCCTCCCATGTTCTTCATTATTACTTTAGGTTTTTTATTTATTATGCTTTAATATGCTAACCTAGAAATTTCCCATAGTTACACTTTGATGACTTGTATCTTCAATTAAAATAGCAAGCTCGCTGCACTGTAAAATCATTGTTAATCATTGTTACAAAAATAACCACAAAATCCTCTTTAATTAAAATAATCCTTCTAGATATTTCAAGACAAGATATTTCAATTAATTTCTAGGAGAGCTAATTTCCCTATCCAAACAACCATCAATCTATTTACTGTATATAATTTTCCAAAATTCAAAATTTGAATGTAATGAAACTAACCATAATTACCAAAGATTTGACACCAAAATGTAGTACAAAATGAATTGTTTGAAAACAAATGTTTTTTGATAAACGAAATATACCCTTGATATATTGATTTAAATAACAAGGAAAGATCAAACTAGATACAACAAGATAACATTCATTAATTCACTTCAATAAACAATTGAAACCAGAATTCATCCACTAATTATAACTTCATTCTATTGATATTAAAAAATATTTACAATACATTTCAAAATTTTGTCCTGACTGACATGTCAAAAAGTGTCTTTTCAGTTGCCCATTTTTAACATAAATCAAAAATTCTTAATTATGATTGTTTACATAGGATTACATAAAAGCAATGAAAGATGATAAATGAAGAGAAATGATCAGATGCTGAAGTCCAGAGCACTCGCAAGATACGGAAGTCTATTACTCATCTTAAGGTACCCATGATCATTCAGATCTGGAAAGGTCCTCTCTCCATGATAGTATATATGTACATGGCTTGGTGCTTCATTGTAAGGCCTATTCTTCTGGAGTAGCCAGATATCTCTACTCTCATTGGTACAGTATGTAATCATGAGGCCATTTGTACTCCTGGATTTTTTTGTGTGTTGGCCAAGTGACTCTTCCATCTACTATCTAATAACCCTTTGCCATATGTGATGAATTTTGAGTATCCAACATCTAGTACAATTATTCCATCCAAGGTTAAATTGAGGTGGTGAATATTTATGTCACAATCCTTCTATAAATTAGTGAGGCAGTTGGGAACAATTTTGATAAACTCATCTATCCAATCCTTGAAGCCTTTTATTTGATCATCATCCCTTATTATATTAGGCACAAACCACTACTTTAGTGTGTGAAATGAATGCATTCTTTCCTTGATCTTTTGGTATTCTACAGATATGTATTGAAATTCATCTATGACCATTCAGAGCATTTTCTCAATATGTTTTAAAGTTGTGGATTCCTCAACACTCCTTTGTAATATTTTGCACAAATTTATTAAGGTGTGATGTACATGGGCATTTATTTGATCAACTACTTGTGACAAGGAGACATAACATTCATACACATTTTTCAATTTGTCCACAATTATTTTAACCCTATGCTCCAAGATCTTTTCCAATACCTCAAGGATTTGTCTCTTTGCTCCTTCCTTTGTTTCTTCATTAGTCTTTTTCAACTTCTCAATTTCTTGTTTTAGCACATTTACTTGATCAACAATGATTGCACTTGTATCAATCTAGATGGCAGGGGACTGGTATACTGTTAATTTTGTGCTTTTGGAAGGACCTACTCCCTTCAATTGCTCTTTCAATTTCACATTTTCTATGAATAACCTATTCACTTCATCATTTAGATCAGTTTGTACTTTCTCATATTCTGCCAATCTAAGCTCCATACCTTTAACCATATGCCTAGTAATCATTGTTGAGTGCATTGTCATAGTAGCTGCCTCCAATGTTGATGTGTTATGAAGTTTCTTTACCATGGAAGTCTCTCTCATTTCTTGTACAACATCAAGCAATCTTGGTTTTTTTGTTATTTTTTTATTTGTCCAAAAGGCTAGGGTTTCAATTATTGAATTGTAACCTATGCCACTCATTCCCTCATTTGAATTGAATTCAAAAACCAACATGGGATCTTCTTGGCTTCTTACTTGATCCAATAAGAATATCTTTTTTAACTCCATCCCAGGAATAATTAGTATAATGCTTTCTAAGACCAATTTTATTGCTTCTTGGGGGCTAACAGTAATTTCATTAATCCTGAGTTCTTCAAAAGTCTGGGAAACAATCTAGTCATGCTGTGACTCCTCAATGCCCATCTTATTAATTTGGAATTTCTCCTCAAATTCTTTCTGTGTGCAACATGTTTTCTAACCCTAAATGATGCAAAATGAACAAAATGAAAATGGAAGAAAAGCACAAAACAACACCTCAAGATAAGCCAAGTTAGACTTGAACAAAACAAAGAAAAATGGAGTGAGTTACCTTGTCCAAGTTGATTGGTTGGTTGGCCTTCATTTGATGGTTGATTTGTGTGCTCCTAGATCAATTTTGGCAGAATAACGACTTATTGTATAGCTTGATTTGGATGCATGGATGGGTGAAAATGGCTATGGATGCAAAGGGTTTTTCTATGGAGATGGTGTGAAAGCTTGAGAGATTGAGAGGATGGATGATTGAGAATGAGAGAGATTGTAGAGAGTGTGGTTGAATGGCTAGGGTTGCAAAATGGCTAAGTGTTAGTCATTTAGCCAAGAGAGAATGAATGAATGGTGGAGATTAAAGGAGGACAAGAGATAAAGGGTTGGGATCGAAGAGTTGACCAAAGAAATTAAAAATTCTTTTTTAATGTGCATGGGGATGATAAAAGGAATTTAATATTCCTTGGGAAAGTGAAAAGGAATTTAATATTCCCTGGGAGATGAGAGAGGAATTAAAAATTCCTCAAAAGGACATTGGGAAGATAAAAAGGAATTAAAAATTCCTTGGGAGATGGGGAGAGTTGACTAAGGGGGTTGATTAGACTAGCTAATCAATGATTAGAAGACAATTAGGTAGCTAATGAGGATTAAGAGCCAACTTGAAAAAGTTGGAGGATGTGACACATCCTAATCATGGATTAGACATGTGCACATACCTAATGATGGGATTAGGAGGTGGATTAGGATTAAGTGAAAGTGATGGAGGATGTGACACCTGAGGGAGTAAATTAAATAAATAGAAATTATTTATTTAATTTATGGGATAGAAGGGGTAAGGTAGGATAAGTAATAAAAGTCTTTAATTATTTAGTTAAATACCTTAGGGATTTAGAGGACTTTAGGGGAATTAATTAAATAATATTAATATTAATTAATTAATGCAAATAAGGGGATATTTAGATGAAAAAGGATAAATTTGACCAAATGTAAGTGGTCAAATTTAGATTTCTACATTTTTCCCCTCTTTGAGATGGTGTTACGCAGTAGCATCATTTCAAAGAAGATTAAAAGATAGCACCAAGAAGAAGATGGTTAGATTGTGAGAGATGCCTCAGTCATCAAGGAGTGACTAGGAAGAAGGATGATTGGAGTGAAGATGAAGATTAGGGATTAAGGATTCCCCCTCGAGAGGACATGCAGGTTCAAGAGAACATGGGTGTGCTCTCAAAATGGATGAGGTGATGAAAGGGTAGATAGGGAAGACGATGCAAAGTAGTGGATAAGAGAGGATGATAAGCAATAGGAGATTGGGAAGAGAAGATGAGAAGAAAGTAAGCACAAATGGATTCAAGGACAAATTTGATGTTGCCCTAGTCAAGATACAAGCCAAAATGGGTTGATGATGGATGGAGTTTTGCTAAGGAGGGAATGGTTTATCCCAAAACAACACAAAAGGATAGGGAAGGATACATCCTGACGATGATGATGGAAGTGTTGTTGATGAGGGAAGGATACATCCCAAAACAACACAAAAGGATAGGGAAGGATACATCCCATTGAGGATGATGATGAAAGTGTTGTTGATGAGGGAATGATACATCCCAAAACAACACAAAAGGATAGGGAAGGATACATCCCGATGATGATGAGGATGATGAGGATGATGACGATGATGATTGGATCAAGGCTTGTAGCAAGGTTGGGAACAAGAGCAAGGATGTGATTAGATGATTTGTTCTAGATTGAATGGATGAGGATTGGATAGATATGTGAGATGGTTGAAACAAATGAAAATGATGAAAGAAAAGATACTTAGAATAACCAATCTATATTATCCTAAGAAGATTGAAGAGATGATGAAATGATGAGGATGGCCGAAAGGAAAGTGGAGGGATGAAAATGGATAGGATACATGAAGAGAGTAACCCAAATCAAGCAAGTTAATTGTTATGTGTTATGTTGCCATGTAATGAGCACTTAATTTGATATAGCATGAGATACTATGCACCAGGGTATGAGGAACCAAGGTGACTTCGTATCACATGCATGGGATTGACACAACAAACAAGGAGGCTATCCCAACACCCCAAAGTCACAATGAATTTGGGTAGGGTAGGCATTGGGATAACCACAAGCACAAAGGATGCCCTAATGTAAAACAAGACCATAGGGATCTTGGTGGGTACTACATGGGACAACCAAGAAGGAAAAAACAAACAAAAGATCAAAATATGCCCGTATGTTTACTAGTCAAAGTACACCATGATATGATGGATCAAGGCAACCCCGATGAGGTATGATAGGGAGCTCAAATGATAAACAAAAGCCAAAAGCATCAAAAGATCACAATAAATCTCAAATTTACTTTGCCACAAGATCAAAAGGTGGATGGGATTGATGTGGTCTGATTAGGAAGGATGCATCCTGTTAAGACCAAAGATGAAGGATAGATTAAATGATCAACATGACTCAAGATATTCAAAATTGATTGGACCATTTGATACAAACAGATTTCATTTGTGAAGAACCAGCTAGATAGGGACATACTTGATGACACGATGCAAGACACAAGACTGACACACCCTAAAGACCTAGGGGCTTGGGGGATGATCAAATATTAGCCTTGCCTACATGAAAGCGTAGAGCCCTTGTAGTTCGATAAAAGGATGATGACTAACCATGGATAAAAGTGGAAAGAGGAAAATGGAGGCCACGATAGATGATGAAGACTGGACAGACAAACACCCTAGGGGCAGATCAAATAATCAACCTTTCCTACATGAAAGCATAGGGCGAATGTAGTTTGAGAAAAGGTCAATGACCAACCATGGATAAGGGATGATGAGATGACCATGATAAGTAGATAAAATGGTGGAACTGATATGATGAGACAAAATAAAACAGGTGGATAAGATAGGATGATGGTGATTGCACGAAGCTGAGGGATGTGATAGTTTTCCAAATCATCAAAAGATGAATTGGGAGGATGACACGATGGATGGGATAGTGATGAGAAATGATAGAAGATTGGAAAGATGTGTGAAAGAAGTGGGAGTGATGATGATGAGATACACGGCATTGGGTTGCATGGGGGGAGCCTATAGCCAGATACCAATGACAAGAGATTATGAGATGGAGTGAGGGTAGAGATGAATGGATAGGGAGATAAGGATGGGGGATGGAAGGGATTGTTTGGATAGATAGGAATATAAGGATGGGGAGATGGAAGGGATTGTTTGGATGGATAGGAAGATAAGGATGGGGAGATGGAAGGGATGATAGAATCTATGAATGATTTCTCCAAGGACTATGTCACAAAGAAGGAGATACCCCACTCTAGATATGTCATGTATGATGACGCAGGGGGGATGGATGATAAAAGGATGGGAAAATAAGGGAGTGAGATGGATATGGATAGGATGCATGGATAAGGAAGGGAGATTGATGGTAGCATGACGAGTGGACATGGAAGGTAGATGGATGTGGATAAGTATTAGAATAGTGTATAGGTGAAGGGAATGTATGCCAAGAGGTGTCCAAAGCATTCATAGATAGGTTCCCTTGTCTTTATCAAGATCACAAGGAGGATGGATGGATTGGGATAAATGGGATATGATAGGTAGGACAGGTAAGATAGGTGTGATGGAGGAGATGGGTGAAGAGGATGCAGGTGCCCCCAAGTGCAGAATTAAGATGTATGGGGGATTTACACATGATGCCTATTTCTAGGTTTTCATCATGGTACTTATCCAAGGTGCTTGTTTTCCAAGTTCTCACCATTGGATGAATTATTTCTCTTTACTTTTTCTTTTTCTTTTCTTTTTTCTTTTTTGAATTTTTTGAATTTTTTGAATTTTCTAGATAGTATGTGGAGGGAGATGGATAAGGATAGGGATGTGGATAAGTGGATTTGGAAGACACGTGATAAGGGGATATATGGAGGACTCAAGCATCAAGTTCCATATGAGGTAATAAGAGCCCATATTTGAAGTGACTATTGGATGTTGGTACAACCAAGGTTATGAATAGGGATGGATTATGCAAGGGAATGGATTAAAGGGATTGGATGAGGGAGATATGTGGGATAATGGATAGGATGTTGGAATGTGTATCGATGGAATGATGGGGTGGATGTGTGATGGGGTAATGTTTTCAGGACCAACATTTGCACATAGGGTGGTGGATGTGAAAGGATAGGAGGATTAGTGGATGGATGATGTGGGGATAATGGAGGAGATGTGATAGTGAATTTTGGGACATAAGGACCCAAAATAGATTTAGGAGATGGAGGGTGTGTATGATTAGATTTTGGATTAGCAACTTTGGATGTTGTTATAGATTTTTCATTTATAGGCATTGCCTCTTTTTTCTTTGGGATCCAGATGGTTTTGATTTTTTCTTTGGTGGGCCTTTGTGGCCTATGAGTTTGATTTGGATTTTGGATTTTATTTTATTTTCTTCAACATGTCTTTTTAAGGGGACATGAGGAGCTTTAGATTCATGTGGATGTTTAGATCTATGCATTTTTACTTTTGCATCCAAAGTGCTTTTAATAGCAATAGGATGGGTGCGAGGAGATGGATGACATGAAGGAAACATGAATGGAGTGGTGGAGGTAGGATTTTGAGGATGATATGTGGATGGATGATGTGTAGGTGTGTGCCTTTGTTGATATTGATTAGGGAACATGAGAGTGGGATGTTTATAATGTGTGACATAGATAGGTGACGGATGGATAAAAGGACGAATAGGATGAGATGGAGGAGTTGATTTTGGGATATAAGGTCCTAAAATGGACTTAGTATGTGAGGGATGTGTGATGGTGGATGGAGGGACATAAGGACACAAAATAGGTGGAGTAGATGAAGGGTGGGAGATGGCAGATGGAGGGATGTAAGGACCCAAAATGGATTCAGAAGATGAAGGAGGAATATGGATGGTTTTTTTGAGGTGATACGATGGAGGGGGGATGGCAGAAAATGGTTTGATGGAGGAATGGGAAGAGGATATTATTATTTTGGAGGAGGCTCGTTGAGGATGTACAGATGTTGTACCAACATTTTTGGATTGCGAGTCTTGAGAGATGTATCCAAGACCTTGTGTATGCTGATTTTCTTTGACATGGATGGGCTCTAAAATACCTTGCTAATGAAGGCCTAAACCTTTTCCTTGATAGTTCATGATCTTGAGCACCCACTCTATTGTAGAATGCTTGTTATTTTTGGAAGAATGATGTGAGTTCATTATTAGGTGGAGGAGGATGGGTGGCATATATGCTCAGTTCCTCTTCTACAAGGAAACCACCATGGACGAATGTTAGAGTACCAAGGGGATATAAAAGCGGTGTGGGGATAGTAGGGTTAGGTGGCGATGAAGGATCATGAGATGGAGATGATGGGATAGCAAAATCTTGATCGAGAGAAGTGAGTGGTAAGGGATCAAGAGAGGGATTAGGTGATATGATAGGATCTGGATTTGTGGTAGTGGGTGATAAGGACTCATGTGGTGGAGTGATTGGATCTTGAGTATCAAGGGGATCATGGGATGGAATGGATGGGGGACTATGAACTTGAGATGGACTAGATGGGATGGTTAGATCTTCATGCGGATGAGGGGATATGTTGGTATGCTTTGGATCAATCTCTTGGCATGACTCATCATGTGTGGGAGGCATGATAATAGAGTGTTGGAGGGACTCCTTAAGTGGGGGGGATAGAAGGATGGAGGATTCATGAAGTTCATGAGAATGGAATTTGGTGATATTAGGAGTGGGAGGAGTGGATTGGATTTGGTTGTCTTCAATGGATTGGGTGGATCTAGGAGTAGAAGATGATGATTGGGTTTGGTTATCTTTGGTGGGTTCGGTGGCTCTCAGATTTGGATATGGAGGTTTAATGGATTCGGCGGGTTTGATAGTTTCAACAGTTTGAGTGGTGCTAGGAGTGGTAGTAGTAATGATAGGTGTGGGATGGAGAAGGGTCTCATCATTGGTGACCGTGAATGATGGATTGGGATGGAATGGCTCCACGGCTTCAAGATGTAGAGTTGGGGATGTCTTCTTTGTCATGAGCCCTTGGAGGACTTCTAAAGTGAGAAACTTGCATATTGTAGGCTTAGATGGTGCGGTAGAAGTGGATGAAGGATTATGGGTGGGTGGAGGACTAGGATTATGGATTGGTGGACTAGGATTAGATGGAGGAATTGGATTGGAGGTAGGACTAAGAGTAGGTGGAATATTAGGACATGATGGAGTAGAAGATGGAGTGAGATAGGAGGATATGGTTGAAGAATGAGGAGAAGCGGACATGGATGGTGGATTGTAGTAAGGGTATTGGGATAACAGATTAGGATGGGAAGATTGAGATGGTGGATTAGGATAAGAATATTGGGATGATGGATTGGTGTAGGAGGATGTGGGTGGTGGATTGTAATAGGAGTATTGGGATAATAGATTAGGATGGGAAGATTGGGATGTCTGATTAGGATAGGTTGATGGGGATCCAGGATTAAGATAAGAAGGGGTGTATATTGGATTAGGATGGGTAGATTGGAGTGGTAGATTGTAGTAAGAATATGTGGATGAAGGATTGAAATAGGAGGATGTGGATGGGGGATTATAATAGGGATATTGGGACACTGGATTGGGATAAGAAGATATGGATGTTGGATAAGAAGATTATGTAGAGGAAGGATATGATGAAGATGCAGACGATGAAGATAATAGATATCCCTTGTCGAAGGTAGCATAAGGAGCGTTATTAGGCGTGGATGAAGATGTAAAGAGATAGCTCAGATGGGTGATTGGATTTTGGAAAGTGGTTGGGGAAATCTTACTATAAATGATAGCATGAATTTGATCTATGTCATATACCTCTTGATCAACAAGACTCTCATTATCATTGTCAACGTAATTAGGATTCCCCATTAACTACTATTTTTGGTTGCACTGATGAAAGATAAGGATTCATGATGTTAGATTGGATGAATACGGATTGAAAATATGGGAAAAAACACTTATAAGGAAAGAAGAGATGATGAAAAGATAAATAGGATGGATTTGAAGAAAATGGAAGAAGGGGATCTTAAGATTTGTTTCGATATCAAAAGATCCCGGATGGAAACAGACTAAAGCTCAAATTAGGATTTAGGTCAAGCTTATATTGGGATTGGATTAAAGCTCAGATTGGGATTAGATTAGAGGATATCATAGGATTGATTTTAAACCAAGTTTAGGGGTTTTAACTAGATGATGTAAGGTGCTGACAATCAGATTTTGCCAGATTTGGCAATTTTTAAAAATTGTCAAATTTTACCATTTTAGGTAACTTCACATGCATATCTTTGAGAGTCTAGTTTTTTCCCAAAAAAAATCCAAGAACTAAGGTAGGATGAATTTCCAACTAACATCCTAAATTTGAAACATGAGTTTTGAGTTATTAACAAAAATGACTTTTTAAAAACTTAAAAAAAACACTAGATTATCATTTTGAGGGTCAAGATGAAAGTTTCAAGCCCTAAAAATGTGTTGAAATGGGGGCCAACCACTAAGGGTCGGTTGGGAATCCACATGCCACCTCATAATACAACCACCTAGAAAATTTTAACCCAAACAGACACCCAAGTCAAAATTTATGGCCTCTGAAAGTTTTTACATCAAAATCAAAACCCGTAAAATGAAGTCTAGGTGATTGGGCTCAATGATTTGATGATGAATATAGATTCTAATGATGTTCTAAGAAGCACCTATGTAATTTTGTCAATGAAACTATGAATTTTAGGAAGTGTTGATGGACGAGAACGACGATGACAAGGAGACAAATGAAAGTCTGCTTTTGGGTACATGTGCCTATTTGGGTGGTAAATTCACCCAAGACTGAGCTAGGACAAGAAACAGGTGAATTTTCCTAAGCAAATTCGCCCAAAATGATAGCAAGTTCGCCCAAACTGGAAGGGGAAGCAAATTCTCCTATCTAGGTGGAAAATTCACCCAAACTAGGAAGATGGAACAAATTCGCCTAAAACACTGACAAATTCACCCAAAAAAGGTGGCAAATTCACCTAAATAGGGAGAAAATTCACCCAAAACATTGACAGATTCACCTAAAACAATGACAGATTCACCCAAACAGCTAGTAGATTTTCCTAAATAGGGAGAAAATTTTCCCAAACAGGGAGCAGATTTGCCTAAATAGGGAGCAAAATGTCCCAAATAGGGAGCAGATTAACCCAAAACACTAATAGATTCACCCAAAACAGTGACAAACTCACCCAAATAGGTGGAAAATTTTCCCAAAACCTAGATGACACAAGAAATAGGAAAGTTTTCTAAGCAAATTTGCCCAAACAGATAGCAGATTCGCCTAAACTCAGGGAAACAGGTGAATTTGACTTTCAAGATCGCCTAACGAGGTGACAACTTCACCTATTTCCTAAACGGGATGAACGAAAGGGATGACCTGAAAATGGGATCACCTAGCAGACAAACGGGCTCGCCCGTTTCCTGAATGGGACTGATGAGGAAGACTCAAACGAGGGATGAGATGGACACAACAAAAAAATTCACCTAAGTATAAGGAAAATCCATCCAAATGCTAGGGAAAGTTTTCCTATCCTTGGAGAAAGGGTGAATTTGACAGATAAATGAAACAAATGGGGAATAGACTAAAAACAGGATCGCCTAACGGGAAAACGGGCTCGCCTAATGGACAAATGACCTCGATGAACGGATAAACAAATTTGACAAATGGAGCAACAAACCTGACAAAAAAATAAATAGACTCTCGTGGTAGATGAATGGACTCTCTAAACAGATGAACGACCTCTCCAAACGAATGAATGACCTCTCCTAAAGGACAAACAGACTGACTGAATGGATGAATAGACTGACTAAATGAAAGATGGGATTGGATGTTCAGGGAGAAAATTCACCCAAACTGATGGAAAATTCACCCAAGAAGGTGGAAAATTCACCTAAACACAAGAGATGGGAAAATATGATGATTCAATGGATCGACAAGGATTGAAACAACAAGCAAATTCACCTTTGTAGTGTGCAAATTCACCCAGAACATTAGAAAATTTTCCCAAATAGGGAGCAAATTTTCCTATTCTATAAAACATGAGTGAAATTGATGAATGAGGACCAACAGACTCACCTAATGGATGAACGGACTCGCCTGTTCAAAGAAAAGGGCGAAAATGGGGTCACCTAAGAAAGTGATCCACAGGAAAATTCACCTCTGTCAAAGGAAAATTCACCCAAACAGGGAGACCTGGACTAGACTAGGATGCAAAATAGCTGACTATGGTAAAGGATGACAAGCGCGACAAACAACAGACAAAAGGCCAAGGCTGACTCAACTGAAAAGAGAAACATCGGTATAGCACAAAGAAAACACACTAGGCAACATGATCCTAGAAGGGTCTCTATCTAAGAAAAACAAGGCGATCTAGGGAGTCCTCGATATACACACGGTATGTGAGGCACAACCATGAACACCAACACGTCACAAATGAGTCGAGAGCCCCAACGAGGTACTGGAAACTCAGACCAACCCTTTGCGTCTTATCTAGGTATCACCCTAGCTTCAACGCTCTGCCAAACATGACGTGACTGGATTGGGGTACAACTTTTACTCTCCCCCCTTTATATACCCCGTCGATACACGTGGTTAGGATTGTTCCCTGGGTGATGAAATCTTAGGCAAGTCCCGCTAAGGGAAGAAGATACTAGACATTTTCGGTTGATCCCTAGGCTCATACGAAATGCAAGGGGAGGCTTAGATGTACTAATACCTCCTAGGTGGATGCAAATGGACTAAAGTGAACTGTAATTTCTCGTCACCCAGGATTGCCAAGTGGTGTAAGGGGATTGGATACATCAACAAACCACTCACAAACATGCAAATAGATTGACCCCCCTACTTAAAACTAAGTGTACCTAGATTAGTATGTAAAAACAACAAATAAAGTAACTACAGGTCTTAGACCGCTTGTTCTACAACAAATACATTAGTAGTTTTCTACCTCTAGTCTTGAACGAACGTGAAATAGCTACATAAAATGTTAGAAAAATAAGGCACACTCACAAACAGACAAGTTAGGGGGTTAGTACTTGAAAATGAAACCAAAACGAAGTCAAAAATAGAAAGATTAAGTCTCTGTTTTATCTCAGATTCGCCTCTGTAAGAGACAAGTTCGCATGTTCTGGAGTGTAGATTCACCCCTATTCAAGGCAGATTCATCCTTTTCAGCAGCAACTTTACCTATTTGCAGAGAGTAGGTTCACCCAAATCAGGAGCAGGTTCGCCTATCCCTAAACTTGTCAGATGGGCCAATTTGACACTTTACAGATTCACCTCAGTTGTAGATTTGCCCCTTTAGTTGCAAGTTTGTCTATTTAAGGTGCAGATTCACCTATTTAGGGTGAAAATTCACCTGTTTAGGGTGCAAATTCACCTATTTAGGGTGCAAATTCACCTATTTGTAAACCTGAACCTGCAAAACTTGAAACAATAGAGAACGTGAAAGAATAGACCCGTTTGTGGGTCCCACCGAGTGTGCCAAAAATGTGTGCAACATTTTTTCTAACCCTAAATGATGCAAAACAAACAAAATGAAAATGGAAGAAAAGCACAAAACAACACCTCAAGATAAGTCAAGTTAGAATTGAACAAAACAAAGAAAAATAGAGTGAGTTACCTTGTCCAAGTTAATTGGTTCGTTGGCCTTCATTTGATGGTTGATTTGTGTGCTCCTAGATTGATTTTGGTAGCATAACGACTTGTTGTAGCTTGATTTGGATGCAAGGATGGATGAAAATGGCTATGGATGCAAAGGGTTTGGCTATGGAGATGGTGTGAAAGCTTGAGAGATTGAGAGGATGGATGTTGAGAATGAGAGAGATTGTAGAGAGTGTGGCTGAATGCTTAGAATGGTTAGGTGTTAGTCATTTAAACAAGGGAGATGAAATGAATGGTGGAGATTGAGAGAGGACAAGAGATCAAGGGCTAGGATCAAAGAGTCGACTAAAGGAATTAAAAATTCCTTTTTAATAAGCATGGGGATGATAAAAAGAATTTAATATTCTTTGAGAGATGAGAGAGGAATTAAAAATTCCTCAAAAGGACATTTGGAAGATAAAAAGGAATTAAAAATTCTTTGGAAGATGGGGAGAGGAATTAAAAATTCCTCAAAAGGACATTGGGAAGACAAAAAGGAATTAAAAATTTCTTGGGGGATGGGGAGAGTTGACTAAGGGGGTGATTAGACTAGTTAATCAATGATTAGAAGACAGTTAGGTGGCTATTGAGGATTAACAACCAACTTGCCAAAGTTGGAGGATGTGACACATCCTAATCATGGATTAAGAATGTGAACACCCCTAAGGATGGGATTAAGAGGTGAATTAGGATTAAGAAAAAGTGATGGAGGATGTGACATATGAGGAATTAAATAAATATATTATTTATTTAATTTCTTGAGGAAAAGGGGAATAATGGGTAAGGTATTTAATTATTTAACTAAATACCTTAGGGATTTAGAGGACTTTAGGGGTATTAATTAAATAATAGTAATATTACTTAATTAATGCAAATGAGAGGATATTTAGATGAAAAAGGATAAATTTGACCAAACATAAGTGGTCAAATTTAGATGTCTACACTTTCATTTTCATCTTAATCCAAAAATCCTTAAATTCGGGAGTTTGAATAAAGTCATCATCTTCAATAAATCTAAGGGTAGTAATCACCCTTTCATCATCATTGTCATGTCCCTTTTTCCAAAAATAACACTTACTAAAAATAGCAAGTTTCCACTATCCAAAAATAGTATGTCAGGGGTTGTCGAATACATTGAAAAATATTATTTATTTAATATGTATATTGTCCTAGTGAAATATTTATCATTTGGACAAATAAATATTAATTATTTAGTGGTGCCAACACAGGTGGGTCATGAATTTTGGAAAAAAACACTTTAACCTCATGTAAATGCCTCAAAAATATGCATTTTGAGTTGTCAAAAGATGCCTTGTAAGTGGTATAATAAAAAAGGCTAAGTTTGGAGGTGTTATAATGCATTTTATGACTTTGGTAAGTGCCTAAATTTGGCGAGGAATATTTGGACGTGAATCTAATGCTTGGTAGAAGCTTCATGAAGAAGGCAACAAATATAAAATGCAATTTCTTGCTTTTTGGATTCATTCTTGCATATTTTCCTTCACAAGTTTTTTTGTATTCTTCTGAGGCTGGGAAACCAAAGAAGAAAGAATCTCTGAGGTTGGTAAACCAAGGGGATTGAGACTCGAAGATAGTGGTTTTGAGGGTCTCCAGGTGCAATTTCATCTAAAGATTGCCATTGTGCTTAATCCTTTTCAGTTTTGGTTTGGCTAAAGGTTGCAACAAATATCTTTATATGCATTATTATCCATCACATATATTGTGGCTCATATCATTATATTTCAGTTTGGTGTGTGGTGAGAGTTTGATAGTAGTTTGGTGCTTGTTCAGTTTCCACTTTCAGGAGTTTCCATTGTAATTTGCTGCAGTTGTAGAATTGCTATTATCTATTGTTTGTGATAGTAATATGATGTAATTCCCATGATATTTTTAGTAATACAACATAATATGACAATTGCACACTTTCTTGATTCATATTTGCATAGTTTGGTGAAGTTTAATTCATACCTGATTTCACTGTTTGATGCAAATTGCAAATCTAAATGAGATATTATTTTATTGCAAATCTAATTTAATTTCCACCAAGGGATATTTTATTACAAAAATTATTTAATTTCCAGCAAGGGACATTACAATCATGCACTTCTTGATCATTATTCCCATGTACATCCACTCTTTCTTCCGGTTCATGAGCATCAATTGCAAGCTTAGGCAATGGCTGATCAACTTCATCTTTACAATTCAAAAGTACATCAACTACCTCTTCAGTATCCCCTACTCCTTCACTTATTTCATATGCCACTAAAGGGGATACTCCATGTGTTTTCTTCCTTTTAGGACTTGGTTGCTTAGGGGATGCTTCTAATTGTATTGTGGCAGTGTCTGGTAGGGGCTCTATAATTACAATACCACTTGGTTTGATGGGAAGGTTTGAGGGTTTTGAAGAATAACCCTTAGGTTTCTTTTCTAGTTCAACATATAATCTTTCAAAGTTGTCAATTATTAAGTTCATCCTTTTGATAGGATCCCCTTATTCAACATAAAATCCTTGGAATACAGTGTCCCTTTTCTTCTTTTTTTCCTTGAGCCTCTGTATGATTTCCCACTTCCTCTTCCTTTGAAAAACTTCATGAGGTGCTAAGCAATTTCTTATTACATCTTCTTCGTAATCCATTACATGGGTAATCCCAACTCTAGTGAGAAGTTTATGCTTTATAAAATTAATATACCCTTTAGGATCAAAGACCATTCCTCCTCATGAATTCAATGAATATCTCATCTTCAAATACATATGTAGTTCTTCAAGAGTGTCACACACTATGAATAGCTCCTCACATTTAGTTAGGTCAAGGAGGAATGTCCCATTTTTCTATCCTTTTATAACATCCTGCTTCATCCATAACATTTGCCACATAAATTTTAAAAATGCAATTCAAATAGAAAAAAAAAATGTAGAGAAGGGGGATTCACTACTCATGAGTCTCTTTATTCTCAAGAGATTCCCAAGGGGTGAGCTACCCTATGTTGGACACCATGAACACTGAGAGGGGGGGTGAATCAATGTTCTAAAATATTTGAATTTCAAATAAGATCTTAAACTTCTAACAACAATAACAAACTTTAATAGCATCCATAGCATGTAAACAGAAGAAAACATTTAAGAATATTAAAGAGACAATGTGAACACCATAACACCAAGATTTTATGTGGAAAACTTGTTAGGGGAAAAACCACAGTGGAGATTAATCCACAAAGTATACCCTGTTAAAAGTATGATCAAAAGGGAATGCACTTGCATTCAGGATCACTGCCTAGAGCTCACTGCTCAAAAGAAAGAGACTCACTTACAAAATATTTAAGAATATAACAAAAAGAATGAACTGGGAAATTAGCATCTCCAAATTCTTGGATTCAGTTCCAATGAAACACGTGAAATAGATTCTGGATCTTCTATCCAATTCACACTTCTGCTCTGCTACAAAAACCCTTTTGTAGCACAAAACAAAATTCGCTCACTAGATCTTCTGATATTGGCCCATATAGTTGTTCTACACTATTTCGCACCCACAAACTTTATTACCACTTCATATACTATCACACTCACACATATTCCAAAATGAATTACCGAGCTCTTATATATATCCGCTAACAAGGATTTCATTTCTTTATGTTGGCTTTAAACAAAATAAAATATTCTTCCATATGTTGGCACAAATCACCAAATAGAATTAATGTGTACCCACACAAGTCGGCTAGACTATAGTAGGGACCCAAAAAAAAATTCCCAACATAAGAAATAGTTAAAGCAACTACTCCTTATACATCTGTGACATGCCAAATATACCAGGTCGACCATAATGAGAAGATAAATAATAAATCATTCTACCGAATCTCCAAACTCGTACATTGATCAATGTAACATTGTAAAACTTATCAATTAGGTGTCATACATGTTTGACCACCTTCCCTGGAGATCCGTACAACAAAATAATGATTTGGTGAGGTATTCAGACAATCTTATCAACCAAATACACTATTCTTCATGCTTTTTGTTGGTAGAATATTGTCTTCTACTTTACTTGCCAATATGAGCTATTTTTGAACTGTAGAGCATGTTAGGATTTAGGTGTCATCAACCTTGTAAATCCTTTATTTTTATTATTCTCCTAAAGTGTTTTGTACATTTACCCATAAGAGGTGAAACTGTTTGACCAACAGTGGTGAAAGAGACTATGTAAATGCAGTGTTACTGTTACCGTTTATCCTTATGGAAAAGGACAAATTAGCTAGGTGTCCCACCTTGGAATCTTCTAAAATTAGGTTGTGGGTCAAAATAGGGTGTTGTAAGAGCATCTATGACATGCATACAAGTTGTCATAAGATGCTATGACAGTATGACAAATTCCCTATGACAGAATATGCTATTTTTAGACCCCAGGCGCCCATGCATAAAAGATGCCTTATGACAGCTGTAAGAGCATCTGTAAGAGGCTATTTTTGGTATTTTTTACCATTTCAAGGAGGAAGGCATGGGTTTTTCTAGGTGGTATTGCTGCCTATTGTTTGGTGAAACCATGGTGGTTTTCATCCTCACAAATCTCTATAAATTGGGGCCTTGAGCTAGTGTTAGAAGAATTCAGTTTTGCAGGGGTAACAGGGTGCTGCTGGATTTACAGGGAATGATAAGAGAAGTCTATTGCTGCATGTAATATTGAAGATTATCAGTAATATACTTGCCTCTCTTTCGGTGGTGGAGTTTTTTCCCTTCGGGGTTTCTCCACGTAAATCTGTTGTTGCATGTGTTATATTGTTCTATCTCTCTCTCATTCTTTCTTCACACTAAGGTTAAGGTTAATCTTCATATTTCAGATTTTCATTCACACATTTAAGTTCATATTGCAAGCTTTCTTCACCTTGTTTTTCAACAGAGCATACTGAAGACTTCAGTTGCCATCAATGAAAACACTAGCAACCAAAAGCAATCTCCAAAGCCATATGCCAAAAATCTCCCCCTTTGGCATTGATGGCAACACTTAGTGAAAAATGACTAAGTGTCGAGACCAAAAAAACTTCACAACACAACAAAAAAAACTTCTCCCCCTTTGAATTTCAAGGAATTTTTCACTACATTCTCTCCCCCTTTGACATCAATGACAAAAACTTACTTTTCTTCTCCCCCAAAAAAATTTGCAACTACTACTAAATTCAGAAGATTATATGATACCTGCCTTTCATCTCTGAAAGAAATTTCTTCGAAGAATCTACTGCAATCCCAATAGCTATTATCAGAGTATTGTTTTCTGATGTCCTGTTGATGACCTGGACAAGGGATTCAAGAATGGTAATGGCTTCTTCCAACTTTTCTCCTTTCTTTAGAATTTCAACCATTTTCTCTAACCTGCATTCAGTCTAATCGTTCACTTTCCAGAAAGTATCCAAGAGAGTGTTTCTAGAAAAGTGAACCTTTGCATGCTCAACTTGCAACTCATGAATCATCTTTTTAACTTCTCCATCCTTGTATTGAACCATACTGTAATTCTCACCAATTATGACCAACTCGCTCTCAATTTCTCCAACTTATCCTTGTATTTTCCAACCACATGAGGTCACCTAAGACAATAATTATAGACCTTATTTTCTAAGTCGATGCATTGTGTTAGTACATTCATTTTCTTTTTCAGTTTGGCGAGAGATAGCCTAAACTGCATTTTCAAATGAGAGATTATTTCCTCCTCTTTTCTATCCTGGGGCACAAACTTCATAGCCTCCCTGACACATTCAATCAATTCCTCTAGAAGTACATTCAACAAGCTTTCCATTTCAATGTTATTTTCCATAAGATATCTTCCAAGAGTGTCCTCAATGACATCCTATTCATACGATGGACCATTTATCCATATGTTAGCTATCTTTTGCATTCCATCTTCCTAAACAATTTGTAGTACCTTTTATTTGAACAAAGCACCTTCATCATCACCCTCTTCTGCAATTACCACATCTAGTTTGAGCGGTTCCGGTTCACCTCTCGGTGTGAGCTCATCAGAATATTCATTGATTACATCCACAACTATCTGCTTTTTACCTTTTCCTTCAACCTTTCTTGACTTAGGTGTTGAAGGGATATCACCAGTCAACACTCTTTCTCTCGTATGCTTTTTCTCCGCCTTACTGGAGATGATCCAACCTCAATTGCTTTTACCAGGAGAGGAATAACACTTACACCAAACTTTCCTAACAATTCCTTAAAGAAGCTTTCATAAACTTGATCACCATTTTCAAAAGAATTGAAATGCTCAAAATTTTTCTTACAAACTGGTATTTTTTGCTTCCATACCACATTATCTTTTGAGGTAAGAAATTCAAGAAATACATCATAATGCATGTAACTAGTGTACCAAACTTGAAAGAGTAATCAATATCCTTTGACAATTGCACATTCTCCATCAATTGATCCTTCAACAATCCACATAGGTCAAAGTCTTAGCCTTCCATTATCATTTTGTGTGCAATGTAGACTACGCCTACAAATGTCAATCCTTCTCTGTTTCTGAAGAAAATTTTATAATAAATTCCATGTGCAATATACTTCGTTAATGAATCTTAGATCGTTGAAATCAACAGAGCCCTCTGATCTCCTGTTACTCTGGTTAGGGCTTCGACTTCAACATTCCAAATCAACTTCTTTTTTAGGACATCTCCAACATTGCACAATACTATTATATTTCCGATTGCATCTTCATAAATTTGATAGGGTTTATCGAGAGTAAGGATATCACCATCCAATCTATTCAAGATAAACCGAACTACCTCTATGTTGGTGAAATAAGGAAATTCATTCTGGATATCCAAATTCTTGTGTTTTGCACCTCCAAGCTTCTTTAATTCAATGATAGACAACAAATTTCTTATAATTCTAACTTTTCAACTACTATGTTCATCCAAAGTTACTATTCCTTGAATTTTCTTCATTTTTGTTCTGAACAGGGTTCTACCGATTACTAAATAAGTATGAATTTGACATGCAATGGAAATACTTGGAGAATTCACTGCTGAATTGACTTTCACTCCTTCAAAATTTTGGTAAAAAATCTCTCCAACTATTCTCCTTCAATGCACGGTGATAAATTATGGTTCCAAATTCCCTTTTATAACTTTGTACACCTAACCTCTTTATTGCATTAAATGCTTTTCCCTAGGAGTTCTAATTACTCTGTGTCCTTAGACAGCAAGAGTAGAATCCATCTTCGGACCTTTAGGCTTTCATTTTTCTGAACAAGCAATCACTGATGAATGACACACCTACTGACAGCTTCCTAAGATCTAGTACCAACTATATATCGGGGAACAAAAGATTAACATGAAAAAACTTCCCCTAGGCCAATGGCCTGATATCAATTATCAGATGAATTACCGGAGGGAGCTTCCAATACAACCTTATCACATTCATCAGATTCACCTTTCCTTACCCATGTTTGCTTCATCTTATCTTTTATCTCTTCCACGGATGCTTTTCCTTTTCCTTTGTCACCTTTCTGTGAATTTCTTCCTTGATACATCAGACCTTTTCTATTCATGTTTCTTTTCCTACATACTCTTGCAGTGTGACCAAATTTGTTACAATTGATAAAGAAAATCATACCATATTTTTCTGTCTATACCATCAATTTCACTGATTTCCTCCTGATTTGCACTAATTGGCAACATGCCCAAGTCTTCCACATGCATAGCATTTAACATTGTTTTTTGCTGACAGACATACTTCTGCATTCTAATGACTTATGACCAAAATTTTTGCAATTAAAACACTAACCAAAAAATGATGGAATACCAAATTTTATCTTACTTCTACACTGAGAAGCCATATGTCCAAATTTATTACAAGAAAAGAAATATCCATTAAATTTATGAGCATTTGGTTGCCTTATAGGATATCTTCTGCCTTTGTTCTTCTGAGTTTTGTTTTCAAGGTCCTGTTGTTCAGATCTAGAACTTTCACCTTTCACATAGCTAATACCTCGCTTATCATTTGCATCCTTTTGTCCTAAACTTCTCCAAGCTTAGCAGAACTGATCCTAAACTTCTCCTTAAACTTGTTTGTAGTAGCAAGCTCATTATTGAGAATAACTATCTATCTCTCAAGCTCTTGTTCATTATTTTTGGATTATTGTAGTTCAATCTCCTACTGAATGAATCCATTACTTACTCTGCTACATTCCTCAAATTTCACTTTCAAGGACTGGGCTAGATTCTCCTCATTCTTCTTTCTTTCTTCAATCTCTTTAGTTAACTTCATCGCCACAAATTCCATTTCAAGTTTTAGGGCAGTATTGTCCTTGGTAAGCTTTTCACATTCTTCTATTATTTCTTTTATGGTTTGATTTAGATGAACATCTTTCGGGCCTTTGCTTTCTTTTTGCTTCAACTAACCACACAGTTCCTTCCTCTTTTTCCTTGACTCATTTATTTTTTCCTTCAATGATTGAATGATTTTTTTTTCAACCACAAGATTTTCTTTCAATTCCATGACATCAACCTTAGACTAATCAAGATCATCAAGTGCCACCATAAGATGTTGTTGAAGACCACCAACATCCATTTCGAGATCCACCTCAAGCTTTTAAACTTCCTCAGAGGAACCCGCTCTGATACCAATTGTTGTACACTAGGAACACTGAGAGGGGGGGTGAATTAGTGTTCTAAAATATTTGAATTTCAAATCAAATCTTAAACTTCTAACAACAATAACAAACTTTAATAGCATCCATTGCATGTAAATAGAAGAAAACATGTAAGCATATTAAAGAGACAAAGTTAAATTCCATAACACCAAGATTTTACATGGAAACCCTATTAGGGGAAAAACCACGGTGGTGATTAATCCACAAAGTATACTCTGTTAAAAGTATGATCAAAAGGGAATGCACTTGCATTCAGGATCACTCTCTTACATAATATTTGAGAATATAACAAAAAGAATGAATTGGGAAATTAGCATCTGAAAATGACTTGAATCAGTTCCAATGAAACACATGAAACAGATTTTGGATCTTCTATCCAATTCATACTTCTGCTATGCTTTGCTCTGCTACAAAAACCCTTCTGTAGCAAAAAGCAAAATTCTTTCACTAGATCTTCTGATATTGGCCCATATAATTGTTCTGCTCTATTTCCCACCCACACACTTTCTTACCACTTCATATACTATCACACTCACACATATTCCAAAATGAATTACCGAGCTCTTATATATATCCGCTAACAAGGATTTCATTTCTTTATGTCAGCTTTAAACAAAATAAAATATTCTTCCATATGTCGGCACAAATCACCAAATAGAATTGATGCGTACCCACACAAGTTGGCTAGACTATAGTAGGGATCCAAAAAAAAATTCCCAACATAATAAATAGTTAAAGCAACTACTCCTTATACATCCACGACATGGCAAATATACTAGGTTGGCCATAATGAGAAGATAAACAATAAATCATTCTACCAAATCTCCAAACTTGTACATTGATCAATGTAACATTGCAAAACTTATCAATTAGGTGTCATACATGCTTGACCACCTTCCCTGGAGATCCACACAACAAAATAATGATCCGGTGAGGTATTCAGACAATCTTATCAACCAGATACACTATTCTTCATGCTTTCTTCTGGTAGAATACTATCTTCTACTTTACTTGCTGGTATGAGCTATTTTTGAACTATGAACCATACTGGAGACTTCAGTTGCCATCAATGACAACACTAGCAACCAAAAGCAATCTCCAAAGCCATATGCCAACACCCTAAACTACCTCAAGGAATAGAGCAAGAGTTCCAAAACCAGAAAGAGTAGGCCACAAAGGTTTCTTAGAAAAAGTAGTAAGTTTTCAGCCAAAGCAAATCAACATGGTGAACAGATGATAGCGTAATGTATTGGAGTCCTAAACGCACACTAGCATCTTGTACAGATAAAAAATTAATAATTTCATAGAAAACACAGAGCAACTACTTCTACTCTGACTACTAGGAACTCTTAGAATGTGAGAAAGTAACAAAATATGA
Source organism: Sequoia sempervirens (assembly GCA_007258455.2). NCBI lineage: Eukaryota > Viridiplantae > Streptophyta > Pinopsida > Cupressales > Cupressaceae > Sequoia > Sequoia sempervirens. Next base: position 146,034 of record VDFB02359592.1, read on the forward strand.
TAGAATTGAAATGAAGTAAAGTAAATGATAAAACTAAAGAGGATTGAGAAAGATAATTCTCACAATAACTCAAGTAATGAATCCTCTAGCAAGTAGATATCTTCAATACATGCACACATAATATTGGGGGAAAATATTGGGGCTGTATAGGGGTTGTCCTCAGTCAAACCCCCGTTTTGGTGTTCCCACCTCAATGGAAAGCCAAATAGATAGATATAGATAATAAGAAGAAATGAAATGAATGCAAGAGTGATAAAAGAAATCCCCACTCAAGGAGGAAAACCCGTATCACAAGGATGTGAGAAATCTAAGGATGCTCACAAGTGTAAGATAAAAGAGATATCACCTGCAAGGCTTAAGGAAGCCAATGAGAGAAAGGATGAAACAAAAGGTTATGAGAGCCAAGCGAGCTACAAAGAGCACTGTAAAAGCTTGAGAGTGTTTCAAAGAGAGTTTCCAAGAGAGCTTGAAAGTGTTGTTGAAAGCCGTAGAGAGAGCTATGCAAGCTTGAGAGAGTGAGAAAGGAGAGGAGAGTTCAAGGTAGAACCCAAGAAGGAAAAATAGATTGACATGATCACTTTTAAAGAGAGAAGAGAAGGGAAAAGAAGCTTCTCAAGTAGTTACAAGGTGTCCCAGGCTGTTACCATTGATAAAAATTGCTGACAAGTGCTAAACATGCTCAAAAACGGTCATTTGAATGTTGAAATGTCACGGGATGCTAGCGTGGTGCACAGACGTCTGCACGACATGCTAGTGTCTAGACACAGCATGCTACAAAATGACAAGAACGAAAAAAGCACAAGGCTTGATGCAAAGCTGACATGCAAAGGTAGCTACTGAAAAGGGGTTTTTGAGCATCCTAAGAGGGGAAAAGGTTGATGCAAGGGCAAAAATGATCCTCTAGAAATACTAAGGGAGTGGACACTAAAGTAGATGCAAAGATGTATATGAAATTTCAAGGGGTGCAATTTTACCACATTACATTTTCCCCCACTTTAGCGGGCATATTAATCTACACTAATATGCACACTAAAGGAAATATACTAAATATAAATAACATCATTATGCCAAAAAGGATACTTTAGAGGAAGCAGATAACTTTTTGAACCAAGGAAGCATACCCCTAGGCTGAAGACCAAAAAAAATGCATTAGACAAGAAAGACCTGCACGAGAAAACAATGGTAGAACATAAAAATCCATTACATCACACGATTAGAACATATAAAAACACATACACACAGGAACACAAAAAACTAAAGGATTTGAGTCAGCAAAGTGAAAGAGACCTTGATGTAAAAGGTTGTCTCAATACTATGTGTCATCCCCAAATTAAAAAACAATAACACATAGAAGAATTCTAAAATGAAGAGAAGAATGTAAGGATCGATTGCTTCAAGAGAAGAATACACCCAAAATTTAGGTAAGCAACCAATGTTGAAGAGAGAAAGAGCATATACTCAGGATGAAGAAGATGTAGATCTTCGATCTGGTATATACAATTGAGAAGAGAAGAGAGAAGAGAATTTAAGAGAGAGATGGAGAAACTAGAAAGGAATGGAAATTTCAAGAGAGATGGATCCATAGGTCCTCAAACCCAAGGAGAGTTGAACAAATGTGTCACAAATCTATAGACCTACGGAAGGTAAATAAAAGGTTTTGTAGGTACTCTCTGCTACAGAGTTGAACAAATTGCACCGGAGGCCCACAAACCAATAGTGAACAGATCACGCAAGATGAAAGCTCCTTATAGGTCCTTAGACTTGCAAAGAGGGAACCCCAGGTACTCTCTCCTGAGGGAAGCCTGATGTGGGGGACTCCATAAAGTCACATTGGAAAGTAGCTTCATAGGTGCACTTGCAAAGAAACATGTTAATCCAAAGACTAAACATGTTATGTAAGCTTGATGCAAAGGAGCTCTACAGGTTCTCGGTTCTACAGAACAAGACTAATAAGATGAACCTATGGATACCACAAGCTTCATTGCAAGATAGTCACAAAAAAGATAGGTCTAGTTAGGCTACCCCCAAGCTAGATGCCAATGAATTCATTCAATAGAAAATCTTTCAAAGGGGTTCCCTCTGGAACCCTTCAAAAGAAAAGGGGTCCACTCAAGGGACACTTCATTTGAAAGATAAAGAGAAAAGAGGGGGTCCTTAGAAGGACACACATCTCCAGAAAAAGTTATCACTGCCCCCAACATATAGGGGAGGAGAACGTTGCAAGATACTTATAACATATAGGATAGAGGTAGACCTCGTTATCACTTTTCATTTAAAGAAAAGGAAGGTGCATCAGCAAAAAAATGAGTGATGGAACCTGAATCAAGAAGTTGTATTTTTTCCTTCAAGGCCTTACACTCACTAGTGGAATGGTGAAGCACTCGATGGTATGCATAGAAAGAATGTTTTTCTTTATCATGCTTATGAGATTTATTATGTGTAGGAGAAGGAAGAGTAATCAAGTGGGATTTTAGAAGCCTCAACAAAATATTCTCTTGCTCAGATAAAGAATGAGGAGCAGGAAGCAATCCTTTCTCTTGTGGAGAAAGACTCGACTGCTCACAAGCAGAAGACACAAAGACAAAAAGACAATGGAGGATGAATAAATCCAAGAGAATGAGGTTGAGTGGAAATTATGTCACCATTCAACCATGGTTTCCATTTAGACTGCTCATTTAGGAAACCAAGTCCCAAATTATGTTTATGAGGTACACATTCTATAGGGACTTGAATGCCTTGCTCATTATGCCCACAAATTTTACACCCATAGCCATATTTATAAATAAGTTTAAATCCAAAGCCATAATGTGTTTGCAAATCTCAAGAAGGAGGAGGATCTTCATAGAGAGCATTATTCTAGCAATGGGGATTATACTCCTCTACAAGATCACTATCAACCTTCTTGATAAGACTACCAACATTAGCCTCTTTAACAAAGGTGTAAGAATCTTCCTCGAAAGGGGAAGGATCAACATTAAGAACATTGCAATTTGTGTTCACATTATCTCATGATGCAAAAGAATAATCATCTTTATAAGCAGGTTTTGATGATGTTATTAGAAGGTTTAAGTGGATTGGGTCGAATTTACATTCTCCAATGAAGGATTCTACAAATTCTAGAGAGCCCCAATCATCACCAAGACATGCATTCCTTTGATAAGTAGAAGGAGAAGACTTAGGATTTATTGCTTTAGAAGGATCTTCTTCAGGGACATCTGTCTCAAGACTTTCTTGTGTAATAGGTACTATAGGAGTAGACCTCAACACATTGGAAGACACTAAAGGGATAAGAGTAGACACAACTAAAACCTGACCAACAGCTATAATTTCACATAAGTGCATAGCCTCAGGGTTAGCCTTGACTGTGACTACTCGATTATTGCAAATGAAATTCATAGATTTATGCAAGCTAGACAAGACTACACCCATAACATGAATCCATGGTCTACCAAGAAGAAGGTTATATGGTATTTTTTCTAACATAAGGGTAGGTGCATGAAGATGGGTAGCAAATTTGTGGACAAATTTTTTTAAATTTTTTGAAAACTCATAACGTGAGCACATTATAATGCGCTCACGTTATGGATTGGTTTGCCAAACTTGAAGCTCAACCACAACAAGCCCATAACACAAGCACGTTATAACACACTCGTGCTATGACCTATTAAAACAAAAAAAAAAGGGAAAAAAATCATTTTTACTTGTGACCGTGTTTTGTTTGTTGCCTGTGGCCAAAACCCCATTATTTTGTGCTTATGTTCTAGGAGGAGCTATTTTGCAAATTTCTTCATCAACGGTTGATGTTTCATCGCTAGGATGCCGCCACATTGATGAGAAGGTGTGAGAGGTAAGGATTGTTTTCTTTTGTTTTGAATTTGTTAGTTTTAGGTTGTATTTTATATTTATTTTTTTGAATTTGTAGGAGATGCAAATCAACTTGCAAACCCTCAAAATCCTCAACAAGCAGAGCAACAAAATCCTCAACAACAAAATCAACGACAACAACAACCTCCTCCACCAATCCCTCAACACCCTCCTAGCACTCAACAAAATTTAATGAGTGAAATTGAGAACAATAAAAATCAAATTGCGGATTTAATTAGGAGGTTGAGTGATCCAAATGGTTCAACCATGAAAAGAATGACCCTAGAAACTTCATTGAAATAAATGTTAAAAAATGTAGATTGAATTAGCAAACAAATAACTGGATGGCAAGATAGGAGGCAAGCGGATAGGGCTTATTACGTGGATTGTGCTCATTATTGAACACAATCTATATGGGTTTATAGGAGGTAGGATCTAGCTGTGCACTGGGTCTATCCTGAGCTGACCCCCCACCTCTCCCCTGGAAGTCCCTCGTATCAAAATAATTTGGGATTTTGTTCAATATGAACTCATAGTATAGTTTCATAAGGAAATACTATGGGACTTCACAATTTTTGCACGATGGGTAATCAAAAACCATGTACCACCTATCATAAAAAAAAGTTCCTAATATGTTGGTGGTGACACCAATGAATAGGAAACCTCTTCGCATTGAGGGTAAGATTTTGATTTGTGCATGGGTCAGTGAATAATGAGCACAAATCAGTCAAACTCAAAGCATTACTTCACATTCCATAACTAATAATTAGATGTTGATAGATGACAAAATTTCTACTACAATATAGTTGTTTAGAAAGTCAATGTAAGTAGTGATGCAATTACTTCACATAGCATAAGTAATAAGTCTAGGAGCAACTTCCAATTGCATTTGCTTGTCATGGAATTCCATGAGACCACTTTTTACTACTCAACATCTTTTCAAATAGTTCACTGCCTTGTCTATGCTATGGATGCTTGGAAGTAATATATGAAAGAATAATAGTAAGCAATAGCATAGACAAGGAAATGAGTTTGAAAAAATGCCTGAAAGAAATGTGGTCTCATGGTGATGTCCATCATCATGAGACCCAATTTCTTTGAGGCATTTTTTCAAATAGCTCACCACCTTTTCTATGCTACCACATTTTCCATGCATGTCTACCAAAGCATTTTATCAAACAGTTCATTTCCTTACTGCTATGGCTAAAATCTTAAAAAAGGTGCTTTCCAACAAACTATGGATGCTTGGAAAAAAACTATCAAAGCATAATAGTAAGCAATAGCATAGACAAGGCAGTTATTAGTTTGAAAAAATTCCTCAAAGAAATACAGTCTCATGGTGATGGAATGCCATTCCATCAGCATGAGACCACATTTCTTTGAGGAATTTCTTCAAACAACTCACCACTTTTTCTATGATACCACATTTTCCATACATGTGTACCAAAGAATTTTATCAAACTACTCACTTCCTTGCTGCTATGGCTAAAAGCCTAAAATAGGTGCTTTCCAACAAACTATGGATGCTTGGAAAAATTTCTATCAAAGCATAATAGTAAGCAATAATACCATAGAGAAGGAAATGGACTATTTGAAACAATGCCTGAAATAAACATGGTCTTATGGTGATGGAATGCCATGACGTGCATTTTTTTGTAATGGCATTCCATCACCACGAGACCCCATTTATTTGAGGCATTTTTTCAAATAGTTCACTACCTTCTCTATGCCACCACAATTATCATACATGTCTATGAAAGAATTTTATCAAACGGTTCACTGGCTTGCTACTATGGGTAAAATACTAAAAACACATGCTTTCAAACAAGATATGGATAGGGAAAATAGTAAGCATGATAGGAAAAAATATATAGTTTAATAAGTACTCAAAATTTTGTTCATTACCTCATACATTATAAGTCATGACGTGGATCACTATTGTAGTTTTTGTGATTGAATAATTTGTTGTTTCATTTTTAGATGTTGCAAGTGAAAACACCTCTGAATGTGATGAGGGCAATTGAGATCAGTGTTTCATTTGCTATAGAATCCTCAATGGCTCTAATAGGGGAGGTATGAGGAAAATTACTAAATTTCAATTTATATTTGTTGTTATAGATGTTAGTTAGTGAAAAATAAAACCATTATTGATTCATAGTTTAATTTCTATTTGGATGGTTTATACAGTGTGGCTTCAGCATGCCTCGACATGGGAATGTGAATATTTCCCTCATGGAGAGTGATCATCAAATGGTGGTAAGTGATTATTTTGTTAAATCTATCATTTTTTATAATATAACTTCTATATACTAATGTCTTTACTTCTTATTGTAACAAATAAGACTTCACCAAGAACTAAACACTAGGAGGAGCAACAGAAGCACTCCTCGACCACAACATAAATGAGTGATAGACGTATCGCCATCCGATCAACAAGCAAAGGGAAAGAGTTTATTTTGAGAGCATGGAGAGAAATGAATTTTGATTCTAGATCCCTTTTTTGTATGCCTATATGGAATTTGTGTACATATTTTGTATTGGATATATTGGACATTTTATGCCTATATGGCATTCTCGTAAGCCTATATGGCTATTTTGTACCTATATTTTATACTTATATAGACATATATTGATGTATGCCTACATGGATATTTGGTTATTACAAATCTATATTATCGATGGTGTCCATATTTTCATTATATATCCATGGTTCAATATATATGAGTTACTTGTATTCAAGTGTATGCTTTACAACTTACGTGTATACTTTGTGACTTATGTGTATTCCAATGTATACTTTGTGACTTACGTGTTTTCATGAGTATACCTTGTATTCATGCATATAATTTGTATTAATTTTTGTATACTATGTATTCATTTGTATACTTAAGGCTTACATGTTTATGAGTACTTGTACTTCCCTTATTCACATGTACATGCTTGACTTATTCACATGTATACTTATTAATTGGTTAGCCCTAGAATTGATCATTGTTGTCCTTCATGGTTTGTCTTGAATATTAATTTATTGATGCTAAACAACTTTATGTAAAAGAAAAATACAAAATTTCAACTGGTATTCCATGAAATGATTCATAAAAATATTCCAATATATTTAATCCTTTCATGAAATGATTCATAAAAAGATTCTAATATATTTAACCCCACTATCATCTAAACCCTCACTTTTCTCAAATTTCACTAGGGTTTATTGAAATCCCCATATTCAGACCTCATACAACCTCAAAACCTCTTCCAACACTCTTCATTCTGCATGCACAAACTTAATTGACCACCAAATTATGCTGCCCCCTGACTTTACCCACTTTTACTCCCTCAAACCTCTCTTTTTCATTCAAAACCCCCCTTTTCCAAACTAGGGCATCATGCCATAACATAATTTTGACCTCCCCTATCCTTCCAGACCTTTTGAACACATCAAAATCCACAACCTCACCCTATTTCCAACCTATTCTAACTTATTCTCAAAAATATTCTTCTTTTCACCTCATCTAGCCTTGCTTTTAAGGCCTAAATTCTAAATTTTCAATAGGGGCAGCGTTAGTAATCTCTTCTAATGCCTTTACCAATGCTATTTTCTTATTCCTAATCCCTATCGTACTTACATAATTGACTCAAATGACCCCACACTAACTCAAAAATAAAAGAAATATTACAAAATGGCCTATCATGGCCATATTTGACATTATCATGACTAAAAGCACTGAACTAGACCTAATTCATCAAATGGAGGAACAAGGTGCTTTGCACCAATGATCATACGTGTTTTGTGTGGAAAACTCATACTTCTCAACCATCGTGTGTATGTTTCTCTTTTTGATTGTTTTGCATGCCATCATAAGCGATCAAGTCAGTTGAACATAGCTTAGAGAAATTCTGCATGTTTGGGTGTGAAAGAGGACCATGCCTAGTATAAACCTACCTATCAGGATGCGTTGGAGCAATTTTTTTGGTCACACGAATTGCAAAACGAAAGTTGCACCACTTTGCAACTTTACACTGCTTGCATTTGACACTTTTTCCATCAAGTAAAAATTGGACACAACAGGAAAATAACTCTAAGATAACAAAAAATGAGAGAGGTTATTGTAGAGGGGTCCAACATGATTCTATAGGCTCAGATGAATAGTTTGTAAGAATCATGGTTTCTGAGTAATATCCCATCAAATTTTGCTTCCATTTTGCACTTTGGACCCTTAAGGGATTGAGCCAATTGAGCATAGCTTGAAGTGATTTTGCATGTTTGGGTGTGAAAGAAGACCATTCCTAGCATAAACGTATCCATCTAGATGCATTCAAACAATCTATTTTGTCATACGAGTTTCAGAATGAAAGTTGCACCACTTTGCAACTTTCAACTACTTGCATTTGACAACTTCTTCCCCAAGTGAAAATTTTCCACCCCTGGAAAATTCCTCAGAGATAGCGAACACCTAGAGAGGTTATTGTAGAGGGGCCCAACGTGATCCTGTAGGATCAGATGAGAAGTTTCTAAGCATCACAGTATCCAAGTAACATCATGCTGAAGTTTGCATCCATTTTGCACTTTGGACTCTTAAGGGATCGATTCGGTTGAACGTAGCTCAAAGTAATTCCATGTGTTTGGGTGTGAAAGAGGACCATTCCTAGTGTAAACGTACCCATATAGATGTGTTTGAACAATCCATTTAGTCACATGAGTTGCAGAACAAAAGTTGCACCACTTTGCAACTTTCAACTACTTGCATTTGACAACTTTTTTCCCAAGTGAAAATTTTCCACCACTGGAAAATGCCTCCGAGATAGAAAAAATTGAGATAGGTTATTGTAGAGGGGCCCAATGCAATCCTATATGATTAGATGAGAAGTTTCTAAGCATCGTAATATCTGAGTAACATCATGCTAAAGTTTGCAGCCATTTTGCACTTTGGACTCTTAGGGATCGATCCGGTTGAACATAGCTCAGAGCGATTCCGCGTGTTTGGGTGTGAAATAGGACCATGCATAGCATAAAAATACCTATTTAGACACGTTTGAACAGTCCATTTAGTCATTCAATTTGTAGAATAAAAGTTACACCACTTTGCAACTTTCAACTACTTGCATTTGATAACTTTTTTCCCAAGTGAAAATTCACCACCACAAGAAAATATCTTCGATATAGTGAAAAATAAGAGAGGTTAATATAGATGGGCCCAACGTGATCCCATAGGATCAGATGAGAAGCTTCTAAACATCACAATATTCATGTAATAGCATGTTGAAGTTTGTAGTCATTTTGCACTTTGGACTCTTAAGGGATTGATCTGGTTGAACGTAGCTCAGAGTGATTCCGCGTGTTTGGGTGTGAAAGAGGATCATGCCTAGCACAAACATACCTATTTGGATGCATTAGAATATTATGTTTGGTCACACGAGTTGCAGAACAAAAGTTTCACCACTTTGCAACTTTCAACTACTTGCATTTGACAACATTTTCCCCAAATAAAAATTCACCACCACGGGAAAATTCCTCTAAGATAGTGAAAACTGAGAGAGGTTATTGTAGAGGGGCCCAACATGATCCCATAGGATTATATGAAAATTTTCTAAGCATCATGGTATCCGAGTAACAACATGCTGAAGTTTGCAACCATTTTGAACTTTAGACTCTTAAAGGATCGATCCAGTTGAACGTAGCTTGGAGAAATTTCGCGTGTTTGGGTGAAAAAGAGGACCATGCCTAGTGTAAAAATACCTATTTGGATGCATTGGAACAGTCCATTTGGTCACACAATTTGCAGAACAAAAGTTGCACCACTTTGCAACTTTCAACTACTTGCATTTGACAACTTTTTCCCCAAGTGAAAATTTTCCACCACAGAAAAATGCCTCCGAGATAGAAAAAACTGAGAGAGGTTATTGTAGAGGGGCCCAACGTGATCCCATAGGATTAGATTATAATTTTATAAGTATCATGATATCCAAGTAACAACATGCTGAAGTTTGCAACCATTTTGTAGTTAGGACTCTTAAGGGATCGATTCGGTTGAACGTTGCTCGAAGCAATTTTGCATGTTTGGGTGCGAAATAGGATCATTCCTAGCACCAAAATACCTATTTAGATGCATTGGAATAGTTTATTTGGTCACACGAGTTGCAGAACAAAAGTTGCACCACTTTGCAACTTTCAACTACTTGTATTTGACAACTTTTTTCCTATGTGAAAATTTTCCACCACGGGAAAATTCGTCCAAGATAGCCAAAATCGAGAGAATTTATTGTAAAGGGGCCCAACGCAATCCCATAGGATTAGACGAGAAGTTTCTAAGTGTCATGATATTCGAGTAACAACATGCTAAAGTTTGCAGTCATTTTGCACTTTGGACTCTTAAGGGACTGATCTGGTTGAACGTAGCTCAGAGCGATTTCGCATGTTTGGTTGCAAAAGAGGACCATGCCTAGTGTAAACATACCTATTTGGACATGTTGGAACAGTCTGTTTAGTCACACCAGTTGTAGAATGAAAGTTACACCACTTTGCAACTTTGCACTGCTTGCATTTGACACTTTTTCCATCAAGTGAAAACTAAACACCATGGGAAAACCACTCTGAGATAACAAAAACTGAGGGAGGTTATTGTAGAGGGGCCCAATGTGATCTCATAGGCTTAGATAGAGTTTTCTTAAGCACCATGATTTCCAAGTAATACCTCGTTAAAGATTACTACCCTTTTGCACTTTGGACCCTTAAGGGATCGAGCTGGTTGAACATAGCTCAGAGTGATTCTGCATGTTTTGGTGTGAAATAGGACCATTCCTAGCATAAATGTACCATTCCTAGTGTAAATTTACCATGTACTTAGAAGAAGATCAATAAAATTCATTGTTTCCTTGCAATTTTCTATATTTTACTAGAAATCTGATGTTTCCTTGAACTGTACAGTTCTGTACAGAGTGATTGTGCTCTCTTTTAGATGGAATTCAATGGGCAGCAGACTTAACTCCATTTTAGTTTTGGTTTGGTTGGATTTCAAGTGATTTTGTGCATTTTAGAAGCCAATTACTGAGGGTTAGTTTGTATACCCTGTTTTAAGTGTTTTGAGTGCATTAAAATGTCATATTAAGCCTTCCACCCACTGTATGCTTCTATATCTTGGTGCAAAGGCTTATTTAGGGTTATAAAACATGTGTGAATTTTTTTTTGTGCAAGGGAGGCAAATATAGAGTTTTTAGGTGATGCTCTAGATGTCAAATGGTGCATTTTTTAGTGGAAAATGGTGGTTTAGTGCTAGAGTTTGAAAAAATATTTGGGGGCAACAATATCTCTTGAAATTTTAAGCTTGTGCAAACCTTTTTGAAGGTGTTTCAGGCTTTGGTTGGCTGTGGGAAGGTTTGGAGTATGGGTTTTCAATAAACCCTTGCCTAACTTGTGAAAAAAGAGGGTTTTGGGGTTTGTTATGTTAAAGGGCTTATCACGCCATAAAAGTGGAGGAATTGGTGGTTTGAAAGACCGGTTAATATTGTGCAATGGTGGTTTGTATGTGATAGGAAGAATAAAGGGGGGTTGTTTTGTTAATTTGGCCTTGTGGACAACGTAGCTTGCTTGTTTTGTGATTCTTTTTCAATCTCTTTGTGTTTCCACAGACCCAATACATATTTAGAAACAAATTTTGTGAAGAAACTATCAAGAAATTAACTCCAAACCATAAAATAACCTTGGGAAGCAGTGTATCAAGTCTCAAAACCTTCAAATCTTCCACTTTTATAGTTTAACAGTTTCAATATAACATCAAACAACAAAACCCTCATCAAATGCCCTTGTAGGCTCAAGAAAACTGAGGTTTATTAAAAACTCACTTACCAGACCTCATACAAACTTGTAAATTCCATAGAAATGTTGGAATATTTTTGCATATAGTAATCAAACTGCCATCAAGCCTCTGCAACTGTCATTTCTCCAAACCCCAGTCTGTAGGCACCATTTCTTATGTGAAAACTCAAAAATTTATCTACAGCAGCAACAAAACTTCACATTCATGTCTTCCCCTAAATCTACACACATATTCAAATTGAAAAACACCTAATTTCAATCCATTCCACTAACCTACTTAACCCTACATTGGTGGCATGGAAATATTATCACTTAATGGACTCTCAAAACTCTTATTGAGGGTTACAAACCAGTTATGATAAAATTGTTCATATTTCCTCAAATCTGAGTTAAAAGACTTCAAAATACTTTCAAAAGTAACCTGAATCCTTACTCTAAAGAAAACTAATCAACAATCAAACTATAAGGTATTGTACAATCCGTACAAGCTTGAAACAAAAAATGAAAATTGTTGCAAATGCAGAAAACAATGTCCTTTATTTACTAATTTCTTCAAGAATACAAGTTCCTCTCTTTTCCATGCCTTTACAATTCTTTATATAGCTATTCCAATCACCTAATGACCTTCTTGAGACTTTGAATACATTACATATGACCTTCACATGATCTTTTTTTGTTTGTTTACATTTGAAAATTCAAATCTCATTACAAGTAAATCTCATTACAATGCCTTAGGTACTCTGTTCTCATAGATCTTTTACAATGTCACTCATACATTCGAGATTCTCTTATAATGTCTACATCATAGGTGCTCATTATGAAGTTAAATTCAAATGAGTAACTTGAGATTCCCTCTCTAAGCTTCACATGCTCTTTTATAATGGCTTTAATCAAAATTGAGATTTGTCAAGACCATCAAAATAAGGATGTTGCATTGCATTTTTGGCTAAGATTCTCTTTGATGGCTCATAAATCAGCATTTTCTACAATGAGAGACCAATCAATTTTACTAGTTTACTTACAAATACGCAAAGTAAAAGAAGAAAAAGAAAGAGAATCCAAAATGGAAATGAAATGAAAATAGATGGAAGGCGCTTACAGATAGGCATGTCAGTCTCTCAACTTAGTCACTCCTAGTCATACATCTTCACTGGGAGTTCCAAGATATCTATTGCACACAAAACCTCTCATGAATAGAATAACTTGAAATTCGAGATGCTCTTATAATGTCTACATCATAGGTGCTCATGATAAGGTTAACTTCAAATGAATAAATTAAAATTCCCTCACCAAGCTTCGTACACACTTTTCTAATGGCTTAAAATCATGATTGAGATTTGTTAAGATCATAAAAATAAGGATGTTGCATTGCTTTTATGACTGAGATTCTCTTGGATGGCTCATAAATCTGCATTTTCTACAAGGGGACACCAATCAATTTTTAGTAGGTTACTTACAAATAGGAAAAGTAAAAGAAGATGTTAGCATTGGAATCAAACAAATTAATGTGCATACAAGTATAAATTAATAAGAACTGATGTGCATACTTACAAATTAATCCAACGAACCATTCGGGCCTTATGGTTAGACTCACAGACCTTCCACAAGGTCTTTCTCAAAGGTCTAACCCCATATTTGGTCAAACAAACATTGGATGCCACGACAAGGTTCAAGTAATGAAGAATTTTATGATGCATGTCAAAGTCCTGAAACAACCAATGTTTAACACTCTTATGTGGGTACCTTCTAAGCCACATTCCAATAACAACAACTAAGCCTATAGGGTATTCGATGTTTTCTCCATCTATAACTAAGGCCTCCAATTTCTTTTTGGCCTCAACACAATGACACAAGTAATAGTCCATTCCCTCTTCATTGTCTTCATCTACAATAACTGCATAAACATGCCCTGCATTGATATGTGCAATAAATCTCTTGAAATTAGTCAACGTTACGAATACAATACAAAGTAAGATAACAATATGGAATTTCAAAAACTAAGCAAGCAGATATATTACCTGGTTGAACTAGATCTGATACGTGGCCAAAGTTGATCGATAATTCCATCTATGTTAGTTCCAATGTTGTTGAAGGGTGATACATGTGAAGTGGGATAAGATAACTTATCAACCACTTTTCAACACACTCCCTTGACTCACAATCATTCCAGGCTTGCATTGTACATGAAGAAAAAAAGCATGCCATCTTCTGTGTATCAATACTCCATGAACCTACATTTGAGCTAAGGAAGGAGTGTAGCTCAATTGATCCTACTAGTGTACAACAATCCTCATATGGTGCAATGTTAGTATCATCCATCAACCAAAAAAATCTATGAACTGAAGACGTACCTTCATTACCTAGACCCATCAAAGCATTACACCACTCGATGATTGATCTTGCATCTATCAACTTTGCACTGTCTTTATACTTTAACTCTTTTTGTGCTAATTCTCTTTTCATGCATGATCCTACACCATCATGCTCCCCCTTTCCATGTCCGGCCTCACAAAAGTTCCATATATTTTGTACACATATAATGACATGCATCCTACTCAACCAGTAGAACATGTGCGAGTTCTTGAACTATGCTACATAGTTATATGACCATATTATATGTCGACCCTATGCTATGTCCCTCTGAGCCAAATCACTGTAGAACATCTGGAAGCAACCTTGCATGAACTCTAGAGAATGTGTGTGATCATCACTAATATAAAAGTGATACTCCCTCCATATTCACTTGCAATAGATGATGTCCCTCCATATTTGCTTGTGCTTAATGGTTTCCCTTCGTATTCACTTGTGGTAGACAGAGTGTATCCAACTACGGTATCTAAATCTATCCTACCATGACACTTTCACATTTGTGCTTGTTGTGCTGCCAATTCCTATTCTCTTTTTGATGGTTGAGGTTCCTCTTCAATTGGCCTATTTTTGTCAATCGTATCCAATTTCTTATTTTCATGATATGCCACCACCCATTCTCTCTCCTTTGCTTTGAAGGTTTCATACTCTTCATCTGTTAGTTTTTTCCTTGTTCCTTTCTTCGGCATGGCGGATAATTTTACCTGTAGCATGGTAATGAGATGAATATTAGCTCCTAAAAAATGTATCCATTCAAATAAATGAAATATATGTCATTCAAGGATTCATAAAAAATACTTACAATCATCATGTACAAGAGTATTTCTAGCATAGGCAAAGGTGGTGTAGGGGCATTCCATGATTACAAGATAGGCTCAAAATGGAAGCATGGAAAAGGCATGTGAATTCAAATTCCTTGGCAAGCTAGTGGAGCATTGGAAAGCTAGCTCACTCACTATCCTGCTAATGTGGTAGGGTGTCCACATGGTCCTGAAGGAAAAGGAAGTAAGTTGTTTGAAATTGGGTGATGCCCTAGGGCAGAATTACATTGTTTTCCTTGTGTAAATGGGGTCTTAAAGAAGGGTTTTGATGAAATTTTGAAGGAACCTTCCATGTAATGGTTGTTTGAGTTTTTTCAAGGTATTTTTGAAGTGTTGTTGGTATTGGTGAGGTCTAGTAAGCCCGGTTGTCAAGACTTTCAATAAACCCTAGGTTATTTGCATGAAAGTTGAGGGTTTGGTGGTACAAAATTTTAGAGGTCAAGGATTTGAGAAATAATGGTGGAATTTGTTGTTTTGTAACACAATTAATGACTTTTAGTTGATATTTCATGAAAACAAAGTGTTTTGGAGGTACCTCCTTTGTAAAAGAGGGCTA
This sequence comes from Sequoia sempervirens, assembly GCA_007258455.2. Lineage (NCBI taxonomy): Eukaryota > Viridiplantae > Streptophyta > Pinopsida > Cupressales > Cupressaceae > Sequoia > Sequoia sempervirens. The sequence continues at coordinate 161,455 of VDFB02359592.1, forward strand.
TTTGGTGGCCTAAAAGGTAGGGCAGGCTATTGGTTTTCAATATTGCTGTAAAGAAACCACTTGAAACCTTTTGGAAAGCTAGCTCACTCACTATCTTGCCAATGCGGTAGGGTTGAGAAGGTAGGTGCAGTATATGCCTCACAATAATGGGGTCTCACGGTGATATAATCACCATGAGACCCCATTTCTATGAAGAATATGCTATATAACCACGAGACCCCATTTCTATGAGGTATACGCTGCCCCTACCTTCTCAACCCTACCGCATTGGCAAGCTAGTGGAGTGTTGGTAAGCTAGCTCACTCACTAGCTTGCCAATGTGGTAGGGTTGAGAAGGTAGGGGCAGTGTATGACTCATAGAAATGGAGTCTCACGGTGATGATACATACATCACTATGAGACTCCATTTCTATAAAGCATACGCTGCCCCTACCTTCTCAACCCTACCGTATTGGCAAGCTAGATCACTGTGAGACTCCATTTCTATGAGGCATACGCTGCCCCTACCTTCTCAACCCTACTGCATTGGCAAGATAGTGGAGTGTTGGAAAGCTAGCTCACTCACTAGCTTGCCAATGCAGTAGGGTGAGAAGGGCAGCATATGCCCTCCAGAAATAGGGTCTCATGGTGATTATAATCACCGTGAGACCCTATTTCTATGAGGCATACACTGCAATCTTGAGAAGGTAGGGGCAACGTATGCCTCATAGAAATGGGTCTCTCACCGTGAGACCCTATTTCTATGAGGCATAGGCTGCCCCTACCTTCTCAACCCTACCACATTGGCAAGCTAGTGGAGCATTGGCAAGCTAGCTCACTCACTAGCTTGCCAATGCGATAGGGTTGAGAAGGTAGGGGCAGCATATGCCTCATATAAATGGGGTATCACGGTGATATATATCACTGTGATACCCCATTTATATGAGGCATACATTGCCCCTACCTTCTCAATGTGATACCCCATTTCTATGAGGCACACGCTGCCCCTACCTTCTCAATATCACCATGATACCCCATTTCTATGAGGCATACACTGCCCAACCCTACCGCATTGGCAAGCTAGTTGGCAAGCCAGCTCACTCACTAGCTGGTGAGAAAGGGGCAGCATATACCTCATCTCTGATGTGTATGCCTCAAAGAAATGGAGTCTCGTGATGTACATCACCATGAGACTCCATTTCTATGAGGCATACACTGCCCCTACCTTCTCAACCCTACTACATTGGCAAGCTAGTGAGTGAGCTACATCACCATGAGATCCCATTTCTATGAGGGCATACACTACCCCTACCTTCTCAACCCTACCGCATTGGCAAGCTAGTGGAGTGTTGGGAAGCTAACTCACTCACTAGTTTGCTAATGCGGTAGGGTTGAGAAGGTAGGGGCAGCATATGCCTCATAGAAATGGAGTCTCATGGCATATACATCACTGTGAGACTCCATTTCTTTGAGGTATATGCTACCCCTACCTTCTCAACCCTACCACATTTGCAAGCTAGTGGAGCATTGGCAATCTAGCTCACTCACTAGCTTGCCAATACAGTAGGGTTGAGAAGGTAGGGGTAGCGTATGCATCATATAAATGGGGTCTCACATGATATAATCACGTGAGACCCCATTTATATGAGGCATACGCTGCCCCTACCTTCTCAGCCCTACCATAATGGCAAGATCATTGTGAGACCCCATTTCTATGAGGCATACACTGCCCCTACCTTCTCAACCCTACTACATTGGCAAGCTAGTGGAGCATTGGCAAGCTAGCGCACTCACTAGCTTTCCAATACAGTAGGGTTGAGAAGGTAGGGGTAGCATATGCGTCATAGAAATGGGGTCTCACATGATATGATCACGTGAGACCCCATTTATATGAGGCATACACTGCCCCTACCTTCTCATCCCTACCACAATGGCAAGATCACTGTGAGACCCCATTTCTATGAGGCATACACTGCCCCTACCTTCTCAACCCTACCACATTGGCAAGCTAGTGGAGCATTGGCAAGCTAGCTCACTCACTAGCTTGGCAATGCGGTAGGGTCCCACGTTATTACCATGAGACCCCATTTCTATGAGGCATATGCTGGCCCTACCTTATCAACTCTACCACATTGGCAAGCTAGTGACCCAATTTCTATGAGGCATACGCTGCCCCTACCATCTCAACCCTACCGCATTGGCAAGCTAGTGCGCTCCAACCTAAACACAGTTTTAAGGTTTGAAAGTCATTTAAAATGGTGTATTGACCCATTCCTATCACCATGGCCACTGTAACTCAAGGGATGGGTCTGAAACATCACTAAAATGGTGTGGGAATGTTGAGTAAGTATAGGGGAGGTCAAGAGTTGAGTTGTGCATGAAACCCTAGAGTGAAATTTGGTGTTTTCCATGTGAATTTGAGATATTTTGACCTGCTAAAGTGAGTATTATGTTAGGGTAGCATTGTTTCTTGTTGAATTGAGTTTGTGCAAGCTATTTTAGACCTGTTTGAGGTGGTGGCATGTTTTGATAAGACTGGGAAGTGCGTTCTCCAATAAGCCCTAGGTTATTTGGCTTAAAAAGAGGGTTTTTGGTTTTGGCATCTTGGGGGATGGATTTTTGAGAACTAATTATGAATTCTTTGGTTTGAATACATATAAATTGCTTCCCATATGTTTTTGGAGGTTTTTTTCAAGTTTCAAGATAAGTTTCTTTGTTAAAGTGGCCTAATTTGAGGCCTAGTTGGTGTAGAAAGCCTGATTTGAGAAAGTCATTACTGTAAACAAAGATTTTGGCAAACAAAATGCTCTCTAACTCTTCTAGGATTTTTCACCTAAAAGGAGAGAGATGGGCCAAAATTCTTATGTCTACACTCAAGATTAATGCATTGAGGGATGAAATGTTTCTAAATGTGATGTCCTAAGTGCAATAAACTAAAAAAGAAAGATGATTATTAATGTGAAACTTAAGAAATACAAAAGTGTTGGAAAACACATTTTGATATGCAAACATGAACTAAATGACCTAGAAATGCAAATAAAAATAAATAGAAAGTTACAAAATAGAATGTGTGCACCCGGAGACTGAAAATAGGTGGCAAGAAGGTTTGAAATCCTGATAAAATTAATACATAAGTCAACTGGGACACTTATGCCAGTTTGGGCGACTTAGTCCCAGATTTGGAAAAACTGCCCAGAAACTAGTTTCTCCTAAATGGGTATCCAAATCTACAAAAATCATTGAAAATCAAGTTCAATGGGACTAAGTCACCCAAGGTGGAAATTTAGTCTACTTTTGAATCTCTAAAAATTCGGAAGTGGAAACGGATACTCTAGGTCTACGCTTCGATTTCCTACAAGTGTCCGCTTCTAAAACTCTGATTTTTTAACCTGAAAAATGAGTTTTTGTTGATATTTTGACTTGTTGAATGAAGAGAAGACTTGGGAAACCTTGAAATTTGATCTCCAATGATTTCCAAGCTTCCAAGAGTCCTAAATCTGCAAACACACAAGAAGAGAAGAAGAAATGTTGAATGTTAGGACATGGGGGTTTGCCTTGGTCAAACCCCTTTTAGGTAATTAAACCAAATGAAGAAAGAATGTAATGAAGCATGAAACAGTGGAATTCATACCTTTCCATGATGTTTGATCTTGAATTTCTGCAACAAAACATGAATAATCTGCCCTTGAATGTCTTAGGAAGCTATCTTGATGATTTGGAATGACAAAACCCTAGCTTGCTTGAGAAGAATAATGAAGATGAATGATGAAAGAAAGGGGAGTGAATGAATTAGGTCAAATGAGAGGGAAAACCCTATGTTTATACAAAATTATGTATTAATTCCTAAAAATACCTCATCACAGGCCGACCTTAGGTCTTAAGGAATAAAAACTTGAAAGAAATTTAAATCTATTTTGACTTTTGAGCCAAATGGGACTAAGTCACCCAAGGTGGTGACCTAGTCCAACTAGGAAATTTTCAATTGATGTCAAAAATTACAATGTATTAAATGTTGTTTATCAGGTTCTTCTTCTACAAGAGACTTAATTAAGGCCTGTAAGTGCATAAAGGGGACATTTAAAGCATAAGAAAGGTGTAAATATTGATGACAAGCCTAGGAAAGTGTGAAAGTTTGTTACAAGACTTTACAACACTTTGAAATAGGTCTTGGTAAGGTTATTTAGGTGAACTATAACATTATGGTCCTAGAAAAGTGTGAAGATGTGTTACAACACCTCACAACACTCTTGTAAGACATCAATAAATGTATTTTATTTAATTTGCAAGGGTTCAAGACCTAGTGTGGATGTGAAAAACACTTCTCAACACTAAAGCAAGTCCTCATTAAGTTTAATTTATCATCAATTATTCCCATAACAAGAAAAGTATACACTTTTTGGCTACACATTAAGCCCTCCACTTTAGTGAGAGGGTGAACTTGCTTCAAACTCTCACTAAAGTAGCCATTCAAGAGGATTCAAATCATACCAATGTGGATGAAAAAGGATGAAAAAGATCAAAGGGGGTTGCGCAAGCCCCCCAGGATCCAATATCCTACATCAAGCCAACATAAGTATGAAAAGACACATGCAAGGTGAATGATATGCAGCAAGACAAGATACATGATCATACAATGGAAAGGACTAGAAGGAAATGAAAATAGGGGAGATCAAGCTTCGACCGCCTATCCAACACATTGTGGATTAGATCTAGGCTTGTTTGTTTGAAAATTCATACTCACTCTAAGGCGACAAAATTATTGGTTGTCCATTGGGTGAGAAGTCCTAAGTATACTCACTCTGGGGCCACAAAACTTATGGTTGTCCGCAGGGTGAGAAATCCACAACATACTCACTCTAGGGCCATGAAAATTCTGGTTGTCCACGGGGTGAGAATTCCAAAAAGGTGGCTATGGGGAAAGTCATGCCATTGGTTGGGCTTCCCACTGAACCATACCAAAGTTATACCTCCTGATAACTTTAAAAAGGAGCCACAATTAACATGATTTTAGAGCTCTATGAGGTAAGAAAAACTTTGTATGCTTGACACTCATAGAAAAACAAGATGGTACCACAAGCATGCAAGCTATATTATGCAAGGTGGCCATATAAAAATGGAAAAATAGTGCAGGGAATATTCAAAGCAATTTTTCTTAATTCATGCAAGGTCTCTTCTTAGGGAACATCATGCCTAATGTTTCCAAGAGAGGACAAGAAATATCACGATCTCAGAGGAAATCAAGCCCAATGACTCCACCAAGAAAAGGACACATCACAGGAAGGAAGAAATCACACAATGAAATGTGAGTGTCGATGTATGTCCCCACTTTAAAGTGGTTGCTAACACCATTACTATGAGCAATTTCTTTAAATTGTGATGCAGGAGCATCCTTGGGTCGTGGAAATCTTACATCACCCAAAAATATTTTCATTCCAGTTTATCTTTGTGTCAATTTTTGTTCAGTTCAAGTTGGTAGATCCGATGATTCTTCATGTTTTCTCGCCAGACCTTACGGATTTGTGTCTACATCATGGACTTGTTAATTTACCTTATTCCAAAATTTGAGCGTGATTGGTTCATTTTCTGGCAAGTTATCAGTTTTGGATTATGTGGCAGTTTCTTGAACTGGCACCAAAATAATTCTCTTATCTTACGGCCAATTTGATCACTTATGGATCATCTCTGTATCTTGTGGATCTTCATGGTGTAATTTGAATTGTTCTATGGGGTTTCCCTAACCTTGATTTAGGTCCACACTTCATCTTATGCATTCACCAAGGAGTAATTCAATTTTTAGGCTGACATATGCACACACACATTATATTTTCTTAATTTGAGATTGTAGTGATCTTTGGGCCAATGCAAATGTTTCTAGATCTATGAATTTGTATAAAGCATTGTAATAGATCATTAGTGAGCAGTAGTGGTAGTAGAGTTAGAGATTAGAAAAAGAAAGATTTGCTCTATACGATTTTTTCTCACATTGAGGAGCATGTAGGAAGATGGTATTTTGAGCATGTTATAATCAGGCCTAGGAGCCGAATCTGTAAGCTTAGATGTTTTCGGTTGTTTGTAATTAATTTTTTTGATAATAAGAATGATTTTGTTGTGTGACTCTTGAGGTAAGATCTAGATTGTTCTCTTTGAGGACCCTCTGATTGTGGCTACATTAGATGTTATCAGAGCTGGTTCTAAATCTACAAATCTTGAGATGAGAGATGGTTGCAAACCTTGAGTGGTTCGAGGTCCTTGTGGTATTCCTTGGGTGAACAGATCGCCGATTTGAGGCAGGATGTAAGTGTGTTCAATAGATCACTGAGAGAGAGGCAATTGAAACCTTGTAGTCAAATCATTGAAGTTGAGGTAGTTGCATCAAGCAGGGGAGAGATGCTACTGAGAAGGATAAACCCTAGAAGAATGGATCAGATGATGGAGGACTTTAGAAATGAGATGAGGAATGAGATCCAGAATCTCTTGGGTAGTGTGAGGAGAAACTCTAAACCGAAGGATGAATATGAAGAAGCTGCAGAAGAACTTGAGGCTGAATAGGCTAAAGGACCGACAGATGAGGGAGAAGAGAGACTATTAAGAGTAGTGGCACAAGCAAGTAGAAGTCATAGGGTGGAGGTTTCTAACTTCTCTAGTACATTGAATCCAGAAGACTTTATAGACTAGATAAGAGAGTTGGAAGACTATTTTGAGCTTTACAATATTAGAGACTTGTTGAGGGCTAGCTTGGCACAAACTAAGTTGAAAGGACATGCTACTTTATGGTGGAAGGAATTACAGAAGGACAAAGTGGAAAATGGTGACACAAGAATCACCCGGTGGAGACAGATGGTTGCAAGGTTGAAGGCTAAGTTCATTCTAGAAGACTATGAGATGGAATTGTTTAAGAAGTTGCAGAACCTAAAGCAGAAGGACGTGAGCATGAAAGAGTACACTGAGTAATTTTACAAGATGACAATCAGATCTAGGCACCGAGAGATGACTAGAGAGAAGGTGGAAAAGGTATAAAAATGGCCTTAGATTTAACATTTAGGATGAGATGAGTATGTTGAGGATTTCCACTATTGAAGATGCCTACCAATATGCTCTTAAGGAAAAAGAACAAGTGAAGAAAAGATGACAAAATAATCCCAGGGGGAAAGAGAGGCAGATAATCAACAACAAGGAGAAGCAGACAAGTGAAGAAGAATCTTGATCTAAGTGGAGTAAAGAATCATATCAAAGGGTACAAAGGAGAGGAAATGGCAGCAAGGAGTTCTTGGGTAAATGTTTCAAGTTTGGAGAAGTTGGACATCAATCTTTTGAGTGTCCTGAGGGATCAAGTAAAGCAACTAGTGAGAAGAATTGTGTGGCACTTGAAGAGTAGGTGATTGAAGATGGGATAGAACCAAAGTAGGGAGAATCTCTTATGCTTAGGAGAGTCTTGATGAGGCATGGTAGGGAAGAGCTTGACACTTCACAAAGGAAGAATCTATTTTGGACTATGTGCAAATCAGGAGGTAAGTGCTATAAGGTTATTGTAGACACTAGAAGTACTAATAACTTGGTATCTGGGGAGATGGTGGAGAAACTTTGTTTGAAAAGGATTCCACATCCTTGTCCTTATAGGATAAGTTGGTTACAAGATGACCATGTAAAGGAGGTGAAAGAACAGTGTTGTGATCTATTTAGGATCTAGGACAATTGCTTTTAGAATGCTTAACGTAAATGATCACTTAATACAATGCTCAAATGAATAAATGAACATAATATAATTTCCAAGATAATGAACTGAAAAGAAAGAGAGAAAATAAAGAGGAGAGCAAACGCAATTGATAACGGAGTTCATCCATAAGGACTACGTCTCTGAGCCCCTCTCCAACGGAGTGACCGATCCGATTATACTCCAAAAATAGTTACAATTGCTTCAAGACTATCTCCTTCAAGCACAGTAGCATAATGTTCCTCTGATGTGCAGAAATGTCTGCAAAATCTCCTGAGCATTCTCTCGTTCTCACCAGCTGGACTTGGAGGAAAACCCATCTCTACCCCTCTTTTTATACATAAAATTTTCCTAATTAGGCTTAACCACCAAAATAAATGCCTAACTCTCTTACCAACTCGTACAATATCTCATTTGTCTTCTATTAGCTTTTGGTTTTGATTAATGGTTAGGTGGTGTACTTTTTTATGGCTTATTTAGCCATTTGTTATGGCTCAGCTAACAAAAACTCAACAAAACAAACCGTGGAATGTATAATATTTAGAAATGTTGTGTGGTCTACTGGTGGCATACCATTTTGGTATGCGGGTGGTCGGCGGTTCGAACCGTCAGCCTCCCTTTTGCCACACAAATGCCGGAAAAATTGTAACAAAAACAATGGCCATCTATATATAGTTTAAAGCCTCGTTGGGGGTATAACGGATAACTGGCTGGCTGTTTCAGGTGAGATCACAAGTTCGAGCCCTCGAAATCATTTTGTTAAAACAAACTTATCTGCCGGTCAAAGGAGCGCAACTGCAGGATGCCACGTGTCAAAACACCATTCGCCAGAATCTACCACGGTGTTTGCTGACTGTTGTCGAGTTGTCTGCCACATCTGATGCCACATCGTGGTATGGAGAGCCATGTCACCAGTACAGAAGGACACGTCAACATGATGATGTCATCATCTATACCCTCAAGTCAACCGAGCTTTGACTGCTTGTAACTTGAGCATACGATGTCGGATTTCGACGAAATGAACGTTGCTAGAATCATCTCGGCGAGCCCTCTGATTTGCCGCTTTCATCAATTTCTGAGATGATTATTTTTTCACCTTCTAGATGACCCCTGATGGCAGTTTGACTAAAAGTTTGACTGGCTGTAACTTGCACAAACGGAGTCCTTTTCGCCCTGTTCAAGTTGCATTGGAATTAGGATGTCATTCTCTTTCTGATGGTGTTGAAATCTGGAGCATTGGGAACACTTCAATTTCACTGAAAAATGTCTCCCGGATCATGTTGGGTGAGCTTTAATATTGGACCCTTTAGAGATGAATTTTTGTGTGATGTTTTGTCTATGAGTGCTTGCCATGTTCTATTGGGTAGACCTTGGTAGTTTGATAGAGGAGCTATATATGATTGCAGAAGCAATCTAATTACCGTAGAGAAGGATGGACAGGAGTTTACTTTGGATTCCTTGAAGAATAAGCAAGAGGAAGTGAGGAACTTGAGTCTTGTGAAGAATTACAATGCTGAGAAGCAAGAGGAAGTGAGGAACTTGAGTCTTGTGAAGAATTACAGTGCTGAGAAGCAAGATGCAGTGGTTGAACTAAAGGATGGCATGGATTTGAAGGCCCCTGTGGCTACATCTAAAAGTGAGATGGAACTAGAAGAATGTAAAGATAGAATTATGCAGCAAAAGACTTGGATTGCAGATAAGATGAAGTCTTGTAGAAGAGGTAGATCAGATGGGTGGAAGAAGGTGAGTGGTGGTAAATGTCCCTTACTACCGTGTGCATGTATGAGGCAGGGAAAAGAAGATAAAGAGAAGAAGAAGTTGCAAGATCTAATAGAGGAAAGCAAAGAGGTTAGGAGGAAGAGAAGTGTAGAAATATAAGACATTTGGATCAAGAATGAGCACGGGATCTATATCTTGGGTCCTATCAGCTGTTCATGAGTTCCTCTCATGGAACATATTTTCTCACCAGGGTTTTCTGATGTAGGAGCATCATTGGGTCATGGCAATCTTGCATCACCCAAAAATATTTTCATTCCAGTTCATCTTTGTTTTAGTTTTTGTTCAGTCCAAGTTGGTAGATCCAGTGATTCTTCATGTTTGTTCACCAGACCTTGTAGATCTGTGTCTACATCATGGATTTGTTCCTTTACCTTATTCCAAAATTTGAGTGTGATTGGTTCATTTTTTGGCAAGTTATCCCTTCCTGATTATGTGGCACTTTCTTGAACCGGCACCAAAATAATTTTCTTATCTTAAGGCTAGTTTGATCACTTATGGATTGTCTCTATATCTTGTGGATCTTTATGGTGTAATTCAATTTGTTATATGGGGTGCCCTTGACCTTTATTTAGGTCCACACTTCATCTTATGCATTCACCAAGGAGTAATTCAATTTTTTTTCTGGCATATGAATGCACACATTACATTTTCCTAATTTGAGATTGTAGTGATCTTTGGGTCGATGCGGATGTTTCTAGATCTGTGAATGTGTATAAAGCATTGTAATAGACCATTAGAAAGTGGTAGTGGTAGTAGAGTTATAGATTAGAGAAATAAATATTTGCTCTATAGGATTTTCACTCACATTGAGGAGCATGTAGGAAGATGGTATTTTGAGCATGTTGTAATCAGGCCTGTGAGCCGAATCTGTAAGCCCGGATGTTGCTGGCTGTTTGTAATTGAATTTTCTGATAATAAGAATGACTAAATTGATATTTAATTCCAATTTCTATGTTGCTTCTGTTGTGTGACTCTTGTTGCATGTTCTGGATTGTTCTCTTTGAGGACCCTCCGACCGTGGTTGCATGAAAGTAGAAGAATGAGAATATGAGAGCTTACTTGGAAAGCCTTATGCCAAGTCATATGTTTTCGATAAGCTACATCATGAAAGAGGGTAGTATGTCACATGTGAGCCAATTTAAGGCCTATTGTCCACATCCCAAGCTTGCTATTATATGTTCATGAAAGGTTAATGATGATTCAAAAGAGGCAACAACAAGTGACATACAAGGATAAGGCTACATAACCCCTTGTCCCCACTTAGTGCAGGACAAACATGAGCCAAATATGATGAAAGGAAATATCAAGTAGAGGCATTAGGTGCTTCAACACACGGAAGAGAACCATTCTCCTTTAGATGTTGAATTTGGTTGGGCCCAGTTTTGGATGAAGGTGAAGATGACGGAGATACGCCTTGGTGATTCTAGGAAGAGTATGATATATCAATGTGTGTTATATGTGTAGTGCATTGATGTGTAGGAGAGAGATTGTATCCAATATCATAAAAATTGTCCAAGTGACATGAAGGGGATTTATGTGTCTGAGAAGAATTGGTTTCTTGGAAAGAACACAAATCCCTTTTAATGTTACCTATCATTTCCTTATGAGGGATGGGAGTGATGTTTCCCCCATCACTATCATAAGTCAATGTCATGGATGTTGAAACTAAGTGGGTATAAAACATAGGGTTGTTTAGGGTGTGATATTGCACACTCGCCCCTAAAGGAAGGTGAGAAACCACAAGTGCTACCAGGACTTGTGTTTGAAAATGACTTGTTTGTAGATGACTCTTTGGACCATGAGGGAGAGGTTTTGGAAAGTCTATTTAAAGGGGGCATAGATTCTAACATCTCCCAATTATCACTAAAGATTTTTTTTGTAGGTGAAGAATTTGCCTCAATCGGTAGAGGCTCAAGTTTTGATTTAGTAAGATTAGGGGAGTTGGAAATAGTGTGATGAATTTATTGATAGTTGCGTTCATCGGCATCAAACGTGTATATCTTATTATTGTATTCAAATTTCATTGTTCGGTAAAGGGTAGATGGTTCTCCTTTCATAGCATGAATTCATGGTCTCCCTAGGATAAGGTTGTATGTAAGGGGTTCTTGCATGATATGGATAGGGGTAGGAAACACTACAGTTCTGACCTCAATAGGTAATGTGATCAACCCTAGTGGTTTCCTAGTAACATTGTCAAAGCCATGAATATGAACATCATGAGAGTGAATGAGTTTTTTTTCTATGTCAAGTTTGTGGAGGAGATCAATGCTACATTGGTTTTAGATCCATTGTCTATGATAGTGTGTCTAATTAAAGTGTCATTAATGATCACCTTTATCATCAAGGGATCATTCTGGTTTTGAATTGCAAGTGATGGAATTTCATATTTAGGGAATGTGATGTTTGAATGGGTAACTTGCATGGGAGAAGGGGAAGATATTACACATTGTGATTCTAAGTAATATTGTATCTCCTCCTTCTTTATCTCCAACATTTCATTAAATAGAAATTTAATTGTAGGTGATACTTGAAGGAGTTCCCAAACATAAATATTAGCAGGAGTCTTTTTAAGGTCCTCAACAGTAGGCACATAGTGTGGAAGAAAAGGTAATGGAGTAGGAGTATTGTGTAATCTTGGAGATGTTTGAGTCACTAAGTTACAACTTAGTGGCTGAAAAACATTGTTATGATTGGGTTGCATCATGGATTTCAAGACAACTCTGAATTTTTTGTGTGATTCACTAATGGAAGGTGACTTAGGAAGCTCACTACTTAAAGGAGATCTCACTTGTGTCGTCAGAACCTCAAGAATCGTATCTTTATGTGTAGGAGGTGTTGGTGAAGGGAATGTTAATGTCATTTGATTATCATCATCTAGGGGAGGTTTAGTGTTTAAAGGATGTGTTTCAAGGTTCATATGTTTGTGTACCATGATATTCTCCCTAGGAGGAAAGTGTCGATAAGCCAAATGTTCGTGATAGGTAAAGTTTGGGCCATGTAAAAGTTCATCACTAGTAGGGGAATGATCAATGGGTGAAGTTTTATGTTCCATAAGGGCTTCCCTAGGAGAAGGGGGACAATTAAGATCTTCATGACCATCATTGATTGTGTTTTCTAACAACAAAGTATCTTCTTCACAAATATGAGAGATACTAGGAGAAGAAAAAATGTTAGTTTCATGATTAGCGATGGTTGTGGTGTATTTTTTAGCAATGTTATGTCCACTAAAAGAGGTAAGAGGAGAGAAACAACTAGGATTCTCAAAACTCTCATTGATTGGTTCTTCTACCAAAATATCTTCGTCACTAATAGGAGAGATATTAGGAGAGGAACAAATATGATCATTAGGAATGTCCAAGGTTGTTGTCACTTGCACAAAAAAACTCTCATAGGGAGGGGATAGGAAATATTTCTTAACATATCTAAATATGCAAGGTATTAACATTCTTTGAACAAAAATGAAAAGCACTTGTAACCATTTCATGCAATATTTCAGCAATGTAAACAATGTATATCCAAGGATGCAAAAACATTTTCATCCAATATATGCAAAGTTTTAAGAATGCAAACAAGGTATATGCAAGAATGAAAAGCACTTTTATCAAAATTATGCAATTTTTTATGAATAAAAACATTGTATATGCAAAAGTGAAAAGTACTTTTATCCATGTGATCAATGCAAAATTTCACAAATGTAAACATTTTCATATCTAATGATGCTTGCAATTGAGATGATTTCAAAAATGACTACCCTAAATTGATGTTTTTGAGTGAAATGCATAAAAAAAATGATCCTGAAACTTTCCAGACTTATATAGCCCTATATAGGAAACCGAACCTAAAAAGGAGTTTTTGTTGATATTTTGACTTGTTGAGTGAAGAGAAGACTTGAGAAACCTTGCAACTTGATCTCCAATGATTTCCAAGCTTCCAAGAGTCCTAAATATGCAAACATCCAAGAAGAGAAGAAGAAATGTTGAATGTTAGGGCATGGGGGTTTTCCTTGGTCAAACCCCTTTTAGTAAATTAAACCAAATGAAGAAAGAATGTAATGAAGCATGAAATAGTGGAATTAATACCTTTCCATGATGTTTGTTCTTGAATTCCTGCAACAAAACATGAATAATTTTCCTTTGAATTTCTTAGGAAGTTATCTTGATGATTTGGAATGACAAAACCCTAGCTTGCTTGAGAAGAATAATGAAGATGAATGATGAAAGAAAGGGGAGTGAATGAATTAGGTCAAATGAGAGGGAAAACCCTATATTTATACATAATTATGCATTAATTCTCGAAAATTCCTCATCACAGGCTGACCTTAGGTCTTAAAGAATAAAAACATGAAAGAAATTTAAATCTATTTTGACTTTTGAGCCAAATGGGACTAAGTCGCCCAAGGTGGTGACTTAGTCCACTAGGGAAATTTTGAATGGATGTTGGAAAATAAGACATGTATTAAATGTTGTTTATCGGGTTCTTCTTTAACAAGACACTTAATTAAGGCATGTAAGTGCATAAAGGGGCCATTTAAAGCATAAGAAAGGTGTAAATATTGATGGAAAGCCTAGGAAAGTGTGAAAGTTTGTTACAAGACTTTACAACACTTTGAGATAGGTCTTGGTAAGGTTATTTAGGTGAATTATAACATTATGGTAGTAGAAAAGTGTGAAGATGTTTTACAACACCTCACAACACTCTTGCAAGACATCAATAAATATATTTTATTCAATTTGCAAGGGTTCAAGACCTAGTGTGGATGTGAAAAACACCTCTCAACACTAAATCAAGGCCTCATTAAGTTCAATTGATCATCAATTATTCCCATAACAAGAAAAGTATATAATTCTTGGCCACATAGTTACAAAGTAACCAATAGTGGTTTGTTGGCATGTGATTTTGTACCCTGAAGGGTCCTTGAAATGGTTCAATTCTTGGTCTAAGAGAATCTTATTGACAAGAAATACCCAATTGAATGAGTTGGAAATGCTACAAGGAAGAGTGCTGATTTGGTGAAAAGTGAAGAGTTTTGAGAATTTTGACTTGTGAATTTTTGTTGTTGGTTGATTATTTGTGTTGAGTTGTGTTGTAGGACCTCCCTTGGTTGCATCACAATTCAATTTCTTTTTCCATGCTTCCATTTTGAGTCATGATTGCAAGATAGGTTGAACCTTTCCCCATGTCGCTAACATAGCCTTGAATAAAGAGTGTTGTAATAGTGGAGAGAATGGTTAGAATCCTTTGTAGGTAGACTAATCAAGGAAACATTTAAAATATATCACAACGAAAAGTGATGAGGTAGGTTTAGTGATGAGGTAAATTTAGAAATAGAGATGAAAACCAAAATAGTTTCTAAGATCTATCAATGTGGGAGGAGTATATTCCAATTTTTTAGACATGTATGGAAAATTCGGTAGTATAGACAAGGAAATCAACTACTTGGTATAAGTGTTTGAAAAAATACCTCAATGAAAGCTTCAGAGAGTGGTATGCACATGCATAATAAATGATTGAGAAATGATGCTTTATTTTACTTCCTTAAAATATATGTCATATAGATGTGTATACCAAATGTGGAAGCATACACAAGGTAAGTCAATTGTTAAATAACAAAATTCCTCAAAGATATGTAGTTTAAAAATGTAATTGGAAACTGTATAGAATTGTATAATTTAAGATGTGCATTGACAACCTAAGGTTATAATGATAAACAAACAATGGTCAACATGGAATATGCAAAATAACAAAAATGAAAGCAAGCCATAATAGAATGAAAGAAAATGTGTAAGGAATTCACATATCTAAAAAACCAGAGTTTCAAATGAAGGAGTTCTACCCAATTATGTAGCCTTAGCTTCTTCTTTCTGCAAACTCCTCAACAATTTGACTTTCTCAAAAGCTTGTTCCCCTTCAAACTTCAATTGTATATCAGTTTTCACTAGAATTCAAACTTGAATTGATATTATATGTCTTACAATGTGAAAACTCTTCTATTGCATGTAAAGGTGGTGGAATGTGAAAAACATGCATGCACACTTCACAACATCATCAAAAAGCTACTTTTTGTCAGAGTACATGCAGAACCACGAGAATATGTAGAATGTGCGACTTGAGATCACGAGTATATTGAGTTTTTTATCATTTTTAGAGAAAGACAAAATGCACTCGCATTATAATGCGCGCATGTTATTTCTTTCTAAAAACGGTCATATCTCTGCTTCTTCAAAACACGCTTGTGTTATGAAAAAGTTGGTTTTTTAATAGATTTATTTTCTATCTCTTTGTCTATACCCTATATACCCTAATTCTATCTCTCTCCCCTCTCCCCTTATACCCTAATTCTATCTCTCTCCCCTCTACCCTCTACCCTTAAACTTTATACCCTTGTAGAAGTTGATAAACCAACCTCATAAACCCCAATGAACACCTACAAGCAATAACCTATCGCAAAGAAAGATATCTAGAACAACAAAGATGCTCTGCAAGCCTGAAGAAAAAAATACATTAAAGAGAATGAATAATTACAATGAGATCAATCCTTAAGAAAGGAGATCAAACCCTAAGAGGAAACCATAGTGTGCACACTTAATAATTAATAATTAATTAATTATTAATGTTCCTAAGTTTAGCTTAAGTAAAACTAAAGTGATAAGTGACTTAATTAATTAACCAATATGATTAAATTAATTAAGTGAAATAATTTATTACTCTAACACCCCCCCTTAAGATGAACTTAGGAAGTAGCTAAAACACTAAGGAAAAGATTTGCATGAAAGAAAAGGTGAGTCCCGACAACAAGGCCTGATCAGGTACCCATGTACAAATGCAATGCAAACTATACCAAGCGGGGTAAAGGAGAAAACCACATGGGAACAAACCTCCTCCCCAAAATACGATGCAAAAAATAACTAAGTGATGAAAGATGGAGGAATCCATAAGATCCCCCAAGGACACCATCCATCACAAACATACATGAAAGAACCCCCCCAAAAGAGAGGAAGAAAGAGACCACATAGACCCCCCAAAATGAAGTAGCTCCAAAAAGACTGAAGAAACTACATATCCTGAAAGAAGTCAGAGGGAAGAAGCATCATGAATGCAATCTATGAAGGTGGATTAGGTGTATCCCAAGATGTCTCCACAAAAGCAGGTGTGACCTCAACCAACGAAGAAGTCAAAGTAAGTGAAGACTGAAGAGAAACCTCCAAAGATGAATGATCAACTAGGTCATTTTGCAGTGAAACAGAATAAACCACATTTGTAGCCATAGAAGTATCAACAACTGCAACAGTAGGTGGAGGAGATGGAATGGATGGCTCAATAATTGGATCCAAAGTGAGAACACCAATGTTCAAGAAACCAAATGTATCCTCTGAATGATGATTCACACTAGAAGTGTGATGAACAGTTGTAGGAACATAAGCACCATTAGAAGAAAAATATGCAAAGGAATACAACCCAGATGAGTGATCCACCACCCCAGTAGCAATAACCACTCTACTCTCCAAGTTTCTGATGATAACTGAATTAGGTGTGAACTCCATAGATTTCTCATTTCCTCCATGTGTGATTTGATATATGGAAAGAAGGTTGTTTGTCAAATGAGGAACACACAAGACATCCTAAAAATTGTTGTCCCCAAAACTAATAGACCCCTTCCCTATAACACTCATGTATGTATTTTTTCCCATCAAAATAGGAGACATAGTGCAAGGCTCAAAGGAAGTGAACATAGAATGTGAAGATGCCATATGATGAGATGCTCTTGAATCTAGAAGCCAACTCCCTAATACAAGACCTAAATAAGCAAAAAGAGCATGTCCCTTCATATCTGATGAAGTATGTAAACCAGTTGTACCCCTTCCATGCTGCTCTGAAGAAGAAGAATGAGGGGAAGGAGATGATGCGGACATCCTAGAAGGAAAATCAATCTGATGTTTCTAAAGAAGATGCTTCAGCTCATCAATGTCCTTCTTATAGCAACTATGTTCTGCATGTCCTTCTCTCTTGCAATATGCACATGTAACCTTCTCCTTCTTAGATGATTTCCCCTTAGAAGAGGAGGATGAATTTGAGGACTCATTTTGTTGCTCATGAGATTTGGAATCCTTTTGTTTTTGTTTCTTTCCTTTTCCTGTAGAAGCCTTTTGGTCTTTGGGCTCCTGTGATGAAATCAATGCCTGTGATGTAGAAGGTTTCAACTTTCCCATGCTATCCAACTTGGCCTGCTCCCAAGTGAGAGAAGAAGAAAAATCATCAAGGGAAGGCATAGTAAACCTAGTACCAAGAGCATCCCTAGTGGCATAAAAGGTAGATACAAAAATTGAATAATCTAGTCCAAGCTTAGAAAGAATAGCCATTATCAACTAAGAGTCCTGCTTCTAAACACCACACTATGTCAACTGCAATCTAAGAGACTTGATTTTAGTGAAAAAATCCTAGATGTTTTCAAGATCCCTAGGATTTAAGCCAATAAGCTCATTCTCCAACTGGAATCCTCTCATAGTATCCTGCTTCCCAAACAAAGACTCCAAAGAAATCCAAATCTAATGGGGTGTAGTGCAAGACTCAACATGAAAAATAATATCAGGAGAAATAGACATACATAAAGTACCAAAAGCCTCATCACACCTATTAAACCACTTTGTCTTTTCAGTAGTACATGTAGGTTCAACTTTAGTACCCATGGTCACCCTATACAACCCTTGGTGTATCAAATGAATCTCCATTTATTTTTTCCAACCAAAGTAGTTGAATGGAGTAAGGGATGCAATATTATGTGAATCCATGATAAAATCAGTAGTATATACTCTCAATACAAAAAAAATCCTCTTTGATCTCAAAACAATAGCCTAAATGGCATGTTTCCCAAGAAAATAACCAAGAAAGAAAAAGCTGAGATTTGACAAAAAATTTAGATACCTGGTAAAAATTCTAGAAAAATAAAGTCTGAGATCTATGTAGAGGACAAAGTCAGCTTTTTGATGCCACGAGAATGGCGAAAAATGGAGTCTAGACGCAAAATTTATACCTCCCAGAGTGAAAATAGAAACTTATGACTCTGATAGGAGAAAAAGGCATCAAAATGGAAAAACCAAAAAATCAGACTTGCACCATTGGATAGTTCCCAAAACTAGATTTCTAATGCCTATTCATTTTCAAAAAATGGAGTTGAAATGCCCAAGATACACATGATTTCATAAAACACCTCCAAAAGGCCCAATAAGCCCTTCAACAAGCCTCAGGGGCTAAAAAAATTGGCCCCTAGTCACATGCAGGACTAGGGGGTTGACAGTTGGGGGCTGAGGTCGAAGCCCCTGGTCATCCACATGACCTCAACAAGGGCTAGGAGGCCAGCGAGGGCTAGGCGTAGGGAACTCGATCCCCAATAGGACCAACGGCTGGCGCTTTAAGGCCCGCAGGGTCTGGTTGTGCAGAGCGACATCAGATGGGCAATCGTGGCCGCTTGGCAGCGCTACGGTGGCTATTGGGCGGTGTTGTGGTGGCCACTTGGTGACATTTCCTTTTAAAACTGTAAGCACTTTTTTTCAAGCACTTTTTTTATTTTATTTTATTTTCATGCCTCGTGAAGCGTGCTGGGGAGGTCATGCGACTTCCTTGGCAATTTTTTTCCTTTTCTATCAACTACTCTAAAATCAACCAAACAATAGGCATTTCTAGGGTTTTTGGGTGCTCTGATCGCAATGGTGACCTCCATTTGGCCCAAAAATGCCTAGAAAAAAAGGCTACCCCTAGATCTTACAAAAAAGATGCCTCGCTTGAAACCCTTGCTTAAAAAACACTATAAGACAATATCCTTCAAAATATGAACATGTATCTACAAATTTGGAGCTTTGATACCATGTAGAAGTTGATAAACCAACCTCATAGACCCCAGTGAACACCTACAAGCAATAACATGTCACAAAGAAAGATATCCAAAACAACAAAGATGCTCTACAAGCCTCAAGAGAAAAATGCATTAAAGATAATGAATAATTACAATGAGATGAATCCTTAAGAAAGGAGATCAAACCCTAAAAGGAAACCCTAGTATGCACACTTAATAATTAATTATTAATGTGCCTAAGTTTAGCTTAAGTAAAATTAAAGTGATAAGTCACTTAATTAATTAACCAATATGATTAAATTAATTAAGTGAAATAACTTATTAGTCTAACAACCCTCACTCACTCCTTCTATCTCTCTCCCCCCTACCCTCTACCCTTAACCCTTATACCCTCAACCCTTAAACCTTAATTCTATCTCTCTTCCCTCTACCCTCTACCCTTAACCCTTATACCCTTTATCTCTCTCCCACTCCCTCCCTCTCTCTCTCAAGTCTCTCCCTCCTACCCCATCTCCCCCTCTCAACTCCATCTTTATCACTCACTCACTCCTATCTCTCTCCCCTCTACCCCATATCCCCCTCTCAACTCCATCTTTGTCACTCACTCACTCCTATCTCTCTCCCCTCTACCCTCTACCCTCTA